>VDFB02203470.1:4475-17362 GCA_007258455.2 Sequoia sempervirens
TACTCCAGCTACTAGGGTTTTGCATGTGACATCTTTAATATCTTCATGACCATGGATTTTAAATAGATCTCAGTCTTTGCTTTAATCCTTTTCATGGTAACCCTTGAGTTCCATAATCCACCTTCAATCTCTTCTAAGAACGGTGTCTTAAGCTAGACTACATAGTATGCATATAAAGCAAGTCCTTCATACCTGCCATTGTTCCAAACCACCACTCACTGCCTTGCTTAAAATGTTCTCCATAAGCACAATAGCATGTTTTAAAATCATGGTTTCCAGTGATTGACCATTAAGGTCACCAATTTCATAATGAAAATACAATGAGATTTTTCTCTTCAAACTCAAGGCATTATACAAGATAACATTGCGAATTTTTTGTTGTGTATGATTTGATTTTCTTGCACATTTATTGCTTTGCTAACTTCCTTTAAGACTAGGTATTGCACCCTCAGCTGCAATCTCAAATAGCTCACTCACTATCACTTGAAGATTCCTTTCATGAGCATCCTTCTATAAAATCAAACTATGCCCTATAGACTGCCTACTTACTATAAGGGAATCATTGTTTCATGGTATTGTAGTTCTTAAGATCCTTCAACCTTATTGACACTACTTCACAGTCCACAAGGTATTATTCACTATTCTCCCATCTTTGATGAGTCTCATAACACTGCTCAAACATGCAATCCACTACCTCCATTATACAATTAATGGCTAAGAAGAAACATTGAACCTATGATTACCACTGTTACTTCATTTGGACAGTCATTCCCTGATTGCATTTTCCTTGTCTAACACTACCAAAAGCATTTGAAAAACCCTTAAGTACAGCAAGGGGGTAAGGAAACTCACTGTTAAAATCTCCACTTTACTATGCAAGGTTTGAAATTTATTATCTTGTCACTGCTCAACCTCTTTTTGACTGTCACATCTCAAGTGACTGTCATTCTTCTTACTATAGATTGCATTTACAAATGTCACTAAGCTACATAGTGTGCTTGTTGTTGGCTACAATCTTTAGATTGCAAGATTATTTTATTACCTACAATGTCTCAATCTTTCTGGTATTGCAACCTCACTAATCATCTATAGTTATTGTTTATGTTTCTACAGAGGCCTAGGGTTTGTACCCTAATCATGCTCTTACCAATGCGTCTGTTGGTATTAAAAAACAACCTTAAATCTTGGGTCAGAAAATTAGTTGTCTTGAAAAAGTTGTGGTATGATCTTGAATTGTATCCTAGAGTGTGTGGGAAGCTTGTGTTTGATCATTAAGGTATGTAAACCTGATCATGGAAATGTATCCTATATATCATGGGTCTTGCTTTAATACTTTCCATATTGGTTATTAGTAGATCACATTATTATAGTTTGCGGTAACCCAAGATTGCATTCAAGTATGTAACAAACTTGGTTTGTAGTTTAAGCTATACACTTTTAAGTAACATTCATAAGGTTTAGAAAATCTTGATCACTCTCTAGAATAGCCCATTAAACATGGGTTGTGCTTTGAATGCACTACATAATTGATATAACACAACCACTCGCATATCAACTAGAGTTATAGGCTCTTTATTGCAGCAAGAGGTAATCACTCTTCAATCATGCTATAATTACATCCTAACCTGTTAAACTTGAGACAACCTGAATGCACCCAATGATGATTGGCACCTACATTATACAACCTGAATTAACTACATTATATGAGTGCCTCTATTTCTATCACAACATAGCCACATTAAACTTGGGTCACACATGAATGCATCCTGTATTTGTTATAGCACAACTATGCCACATGACCAATAGAGTTATGGATCACATAATTACAGTCACAAGAATTTGTTCCTTGGTTGTGATCTTATGGTGATTCCACACAACAAAATCTGAACATGAAATTCTCAAAACCCTAAACCTCTAAAAATGAAATCTGATAAGATGTTGCTTTAAAATATGATTTTCAAAACTGGAATTACAAATCTGACTTCACAATTGAATTCTGCAAAAAAACAATGACTACCCTCAACTTGGCGATATCTTCTTGATTTTTTATTTTTTTTTCCCAATAAAATCATCCTTAGAAATTTTGAAAAATGTCGGGGATAAACTTTCAAAAAATTGAAAATTACACATCAAATTTTACAAGCACCCAACAATACATCAAATTATACATATTTCGTCGAACATTTTTGTCATATTTTGCAGTCAAATGAGTTAGTGAGTTAATGTGCCAAAACAGATCCCATAAACGCTGCAGAAAATCCTAAATACGCTAAAAGAACTCTTAAATGCGCTAAAAGAAAATGCAACAATTTTTTACAAAAAAATTAATGAAATGAGCTGAGTATATGCACCATTATGTTCCTTATAAGCGTCATTTTGTTCCCTAAATGCACCGAAACAGTTCCTGAATGTGCCAAAAGACCTGCGAAAGTGTCGTTAAAAACCTTGGATGCACTAGAAAAAGCCACGTATGCGCTAAAACAAAAAATTTTGTTGAAAATATGAATTACAGAACGCGAGATCCTGTCAAAAAACTTGCAAGTAAATGTTAAAAATGGGGCAAGGGCCCCATGGTGGGCGCCATAAATGTGTGGTCGATTTTGAGTGTTATAAATGTAGATTAAAATTAAATCAATCAAACACACCGATAGAACATTATATGAAAAAAAAATAGAATAAAAGAAATGCAAACTAAATTTTTTGTCCTTGATGTCGTCCTATCGTCCTCTATCTCCAGTTTTTATGTCGATTCCAGCTTGCTCTCAGATTATGTGCTAGGCTCAACAAATAGTCTTCCTAGAGAATGAGATTGAATATGAATGCATGCTATGATAAGATATGATTAATGTGCTATGATTAATATTAAAAGAAACTAGAACTAAGAAATGCTATGAATGCTAAAGTTGATGATAACAATGATAAGATGCTAATCGCTTGAATGTCTATATCTAATGCATGTGTGTTGTAACCAATGCTTGGATTCATAGGGGTATTTATAGAGCTTTCAAAAGATTCTGATTGGCTGAGATGATCAACGGCTGTGAAAATTCTTGGTTGATCGAGCAGTCAAAGATAGATAAGACCAGAGAGAAAAATAGTAGAAAACCAGAAAGCAGGATTTGTTTCCTTTTTCGTAGAAGAGATAAGATGAGATGATAAAGATGAATTGTAAAAATCATCTTTTTGTAACATTTAGGAAAGATTTTGAAGATAAATAATGAATTAAAAAATTTAATTATTTATTTATGGGTGATATGGAAGATTTTTCTTAATTAAATAAAATATTTAATTAAGATTTGAAGAATAATGGAGGATTTCATAATTAAATAAAATATTTAATTATGATTTGAAAAGATATGAAGGATATTTAATTAAATAAAGATATTTAATTAAATTATTTAAGAAATGACATGTGGATGAAATTAATTAAATAAAATATTTAATTAATTAGAAGAAAGTTTTGAATAGGAGAAAAGAAATATTTAAATTTAATTAAATCAAAAGACTTAATTAAATTCAAAAAGGTGATAATTAATAAATAAAGAGTATTTATTTAATTAATTAAGTAGACATATGGATGTGAAATAATTAAATAAAATTGATTTATTTAATCATGATAGAAGAATAAAGTGAATGAACAATATAGTTAAATTAATTAAATTTAATCATATGTAGAGGACTTTAGAGGATTAATTAAATAATAAATATTTAATTAAATTCTAGGATTAGACATGACCAATTTTATGCATATACACTTGGAATAATGGATGTTATGGATATCATGAAGAGGGAGTTGTTCACAAATAGGTTAGCAACATCAAGGGGGAAGTCATCTAAGGTGGTGTCACATGATGGAGGTAAGCAAGAGGAAGCCTCAACCCATTTAGTGGAAGTACCTTTGCCAATAAGGGCGACCTTGCTAGTAGTACAACCTAGACCAAGATTCTTTAGTCTTTCTCAGGAACTATGGGTTCTAGCAAACCATTATCATTTTGTGCGAGTTTCACATTTTTGTTATAACCCATTCCCTTCATTAGTTGTAAGTCTTTGTTATCATCTTCCATGGGAAGAGGAGGGATAGGTCATTCATTCTGATAGAGGAGTTTAGAAACATCTTCCTCATTGACATCTTCTTAGTTCAAATCTCCCCACTTGGTGAAGGTAGTAGCTATCATCTTGATTGTTTCGAGCTCTTTGGTGCTAGATGTGGGTTTCTCATGGGATTGAGGAGAAAGAGGTAGCTCTCCTATGACAAAGGTATTCTTCATTAGCTTATATTTCCCACAACCATCATCTTGGATCACTGATTTGATGTTGAGTATATTCTGCACTATGGGTGTTTTTGTTTCTGAGGTAGATGCAAGGGATGATGGGTCAACAAATGAGGTAGAAGGTGTATGCCCTTCATGATTCTTGGGTATTTGGGGGATCTTATAGAACTTGGCCTCAATATTTTTGTAATAGTAAAAAGGCTCAGGGTCTCCATGGATAGTAATTTATCTGCCCTCGAAAGGAAACTTTAAACATTCATGATAGGTCGAGGCTACAAATTTTAGGGCATGGATCCATGGTCATCCAAGTAGGATGTTGTAGGGAAGATCAAGATCTAACACTTGGAATGTAGTTTCTGCTAGTGAAATAATTCCTTGTGATACACATTGTTGGTCATCATATGCTCTAATGGTGGTTCTATTCGCTTTCTTAATGGTATCCTTTGAATAGCCCAAGCTCTTGATCAAATGAAGGGTACAAATATTCAAACCAGCACCTCCATCTACTAAGACTCTTTTGACCTTGTTCTTACAAATGACAACCTCAAGATGTAAAGCATGGTTATGAGATGGTTGTGATGGTAAGTCTTGTTATGAGAAGGTAAGGAGATGACTAGCAATATGCCTTACCATAGCTTGAAGCTGATTTGTATCAATATCCTCAGGGATGGACAACTCTGATAAAGCTTTCTTTAAGATTTCCCTATGTGCAGGTGATAGCCTCAATAGTTCTAAGATTGATATCTATGTGAGGGTCTTCTTAAGTTGATCTAGGAGATTGTACTTGCTAGGATTTGATGTTGGAAAGGTAGGTTGTGTCCTAGATTGAGATGGGACTCCTTGGATGGTAATTTTTCCATGTTGTGTGGTGACTCCACACTTCGTACTAGGCCCTTTAATGGTGACGATGGTGATAACACTATCATAGGAACTGACTACATTAGAATAGGTATGCTACACGTTTGTGTAATTCTTAGCTTTTCCATTATTGTTCCCTTTGTTATGATATGGCATAGTGTTCTTGTATATCTTAAGATCTTGATTATCGATTGGTGCTTCAATAGATATGGTATCATTATCTATGAGATCTTGGATAATTTTCTTGAGTCTCATGCAATTTTCTATTTTGTGTCCTTTGATTTTGTGAAAGTCATAGAGATCATTCACGTTGTACCAAGATGGTTTCTCTTGTGGTTCTTGGTATTTTTCAAAGTTAGGAAGTATTATTAAATTTGACTCTACCAACTTTTTCATGATGGTCTCAATGGGTTTAGATAAGTGCATGTACTTTCATTTAGGATAGTTATTTTTGTTAGGGGTTCACCTTTGTTGCATTTCGGTGTTGTTGATCTGATTGTTCTAAGGGGGTTTTGTTTGTTGTATAGTTGGTTGAATGTTAGCAATGTGATTGTTGTTTGTCCTAGGAGCACTTAGGACCACCTTAGCATCTATGACACCATCATTTGTTACATTTTTGTTCTTAGCCCAGACACAAGGCTTTTCATTTGAACTAGTTGATGGGTGGTTGTCTTTGTATGCTTGAGTATTTCCTTGTGAGATTAGAGCTCTCTTGATGTTAAGAGCTCTAGGGACAAGCTCATCATAAGATGTGATGCACTGCATTTTCAATTGGAAGGATAGATCTGGATCTATATTTTCTACGATGATCCCCACTTGTTGTTCATCGAGAAGAGGCCACTTGCTTTGACTAGCTCTTTGTCTCCAACATTGCAAGAAATTAGCAAAATTGTCTCCTTTGTTTTGCCTAAGAGTGTACAGTTCTTCTAGAATTACAACCATGTCAAGATTAAAGGAGAAGTGATAGATGAATTTATTGGTAATTTCCTGGAAATTTTTGGTACCGAGAGGTAGATGAGAAAAACAATCCATGACAGGACCTGTTAAACTTTAGGGGAAGAGGCACATTAAATAAGAATCATTGTAGGCCACCTCCATACACATGACGTTAAACTCTTTGACATGGTCCACAGGACTTCCTATCCATTTGTATTTATCGAATTTGGGAATTTTAAAGCTGGGAGGGAATGGTACCATTGCTATGTTTTGATCAAATGGATAAGGACATAGATTCTGTGTATGGGGCTTCTTTGTCTTTCCCATCTGAAGGTCCTACATCTCTTGAGATAGTGCATTAAACTATGATGCTAGATCATCTTGCAGGTTCGGTGGAGGAACATATGGTGGGATGATGGATGTGTTTTGATATGATAAGGTGTTGTTTGGGGTTTATGGTGGCGTGAGATTTTTTGAAGGTGATTGAGGTATTGATGTATATGTTCCTAATGTGCTTGTATTGACGATGTTTTGTTGAGGATTATAGTAGGAACTGGGTTTTTGTTTTTGTTGTTGGGCATACTGTTGAGCTAATAAGGCTTGATGTTGAGCTTGATGTTGTTGTTGCACCACTAGGGCTTGCTTTTGGGCCTATTATTGTTGTTGTGCTAATAAGGCTGCTTGATGGGATTGATGTTATTGCTATGCTAAGGCTTGTTGTTGTTGTTGTTGTTGGACAGCTTGTTGTGCTGCTAAGGCTGCTTGTTGTTGTTGTTGTGCTACTAGGGCTGCTTCTTGTTGTTCTTGTTGTTGTTGTTGTGCTACGAGGGATACTCGTTGTTGTTGATGTTGTGCTACTAGAGCTACTTGTTTTTTTTGCTATTGTTGTGCTACCAAGGTTGCTTGTTGTTGTTGATGTTGGTGTATTAGGGTTTCTTGTTGTTTTTGTTGCTATTGGATGGCTTGTTGATAAGCTTGTTGTGCTTGTTGTAGGGCTAGGGCATGTGCTTGTAATGTAGGATCAGGTGGTTGTTGGGACATCTGTGATGGATTGGGGGTGCTGATGTTTTGAATGGGTAGTGGATTTTTGATGAGAGGTAAAGGGTTCCCTTGGTTTTACATCCCATGTAGGATGGTGGATTGAGGTGGAGGAATGTAGGTTTGAGGTCCCAATTGATTTTTCATGGTAAAGGGGACCATGGGGAAAGATGAGGATGGTGCCATTAGATCTTGTGATAGTAATGACACACTCAGACCTTGAGTCCATTGATTAAAAATATTACCTTTTCCCATGTCTTGATGATTTCTATGTTAGGGATGTAGACAAGGTATTACTCAAGTTGATGGGATTTGTGACCAATGGATTGTTTTGAGGTGGGTTGATAATGGATGGGATGGATGTGTTTTGTGACATCAATTTGGTATGGATGAACCAATTGGAGGATTGGGTAGAAATGTCCCAATCTTCATTAAGGGTTGACTTTGTGGTATGGTATTGGCATGCCTTTGTGTGTTGTTTTGAGACACTTGGTCTACACTGCTTTGTGTGATGGTAGGCACACTTATGGTACTGATGGGTATGGATGAAGAGGGGTGGCCTTGATATGTTGAAGTAGTTGTGGAGTAATGAAGTTCAAGGGGTTTATATGGTTGTTTGGGATCTTCAAGAACAGGAGGAGCACCAAAGGTAGGTTTCCAAGTGGTTGTTTGGGATGGAGGATTGGTATCAAGGGTACCCACAAGTGTGCTACTTTCAAATGTAAGAGTTAGACCAAATTATTTGGAAAGGATTGTTGCAAGACTGGGAGTGGATGTTTGATTTATCCCTAGCGATGGAGTTATGAAGCTCTGTGTCAAATTTTTTGCAACAAATGATCAGGAAATAGGAGCTACGTTTTCAAAGGCTTGATGTTTCATGATTTCCTCCCTAGTAAGTTCAAATGGATTGTTCGTGATGTCTTCTATCCTATATGGTCTTGATGGAGATGATGGTTGTTGTGATGGGGTAAGTTGACTTCTTGGATCAAATTCTAGAGGATTTGGATCACTTGAGGTAAATGTGACTTTGGTTTTCTCCATGATTCTCTTGTGTTGTGATCTTGTCTTTACCATAAATTTTGGGTCACCTTTAGGAGAGTTATGTCATGATTTGTAATGTTTGAACTCTCTAGTTGACTCAAACCTAGGTAAAAAGGATGCTCTAAGTATTTTTGGATAAATGATGATAATTGGAGATGAAAAGGTGGGTGATATGGAGAGTGGTCTTTGTGAATGTTTTGGGACAACACTTTTGACTCAAGTTTTATGTTTTGATGTTTGGATAAAGGATGTTGATGAACTTAGAAATATTTAGGGTAGACTCATGACCTTCAAGATAAACTAGTTCAAAGGTGATAACTAACTTAACTAAGTTCATGGAAAAGGATACATTTATCATACAAGATAGCTAAGTTAGGGTTTGGGTTTGATAGATGGCCAAGTCAAAAAATGTTGGTGTATTCAATTTTTTTGCAAAGTTTGGTAAAGTGAAGGATGAAATTTTAATGTTGATGAACTTAGAAATATTTAGGGTAGACTCATGACCTTCAAGATAAACTAGTTCAAAGGTGATAACTAACTTAACTAAGCTCATGGAAAAGGATACATTTCTCATACAAGGTAGCTAAGTTAGGGTTTGGGTTTGATAGATGGTCAAGTCAAAAAATGTTGGTGTATTCAAAACTTTTGCAAAGTTTGGTAAAGTGAAAGATGAAATTTTAATGAAGGGGTGGATGAAATGTTTGAACCAATGTTGACTTAAAGTGAACCTTTGTTTGATAAGACCAAGGTAGTGAGAAACATGCTAGACCTCTAAAGTTTTCAAATCCTAAAGACCCAATGTTTTAGATAGGCTGATTATCCTGAAAAAAGACTCAGATTTTGACCCATAAAGAACATATACATGTCAGGATGTTTCCTTAGTGCATGTTCAAAAAAGTTTATTAACAAATTTTTTCTATTTTTGTAGAGTGTCAAAATGTGGTTTTTGATTGCCTTTGAACTAAGATGCCTAAGTTTGAAGTGATGACTTGTAGACCTTTTGGAGATTTTGATTTTGCGTGAGATCATTTAGAAAAGTTCAAGCTTTTGGAAGAAAGGAAGATATTTATTGCCACATGGGTGGTGGTAATATGGGCCTCTTCTAGCCTCAATATCAGCTTGCTCCTCTTCTTCGTCTATAACATTTGCTGCGTTTCTCCACTGAGTAGGTATTTCTTTTGTTTCAAAAGTGAAGCTTCTCAAACTACTAATGATATCAGTTTGTTTTTTGTTAATGATTTCAAAGTTTGGTTGAATGATAGAACCTTCAAGATCAGGTTGTTCAATGGGAGCAATCGGTCTCCAAATATTCATGTGGGGTTGAAATTGTCAATTTATCTTGCTTAAGTGAGTTTCTTTTTACCACAAACACTTATCTTGATTATGTTTTCAAACTAAATGTTTATGTCAAAAACATCATAACTTTCATAATGTCCATTTTGTGAGAATCATGAGGTTGAAGCCATAATTTTGTATGTTGTCTTTGGAAAATATGGATTGAGATATGAGCCAATATATTTAGAAATCTCTAAAGATAGAAATCTTAGGACAAACAGTAATATCAAGGCTTTTTCAAAAGGTATCCATATTTAAGCCAAAGTGTTTGAAATTTTGAGGAAGACAATGAATGTTTGTTAGTAACATTTTGGAACCAAGAAATGCATTAAATTGACTCACAATCATTTACAATCCTAGGTTTGAAATAGCCATACTTGTAGAGTCCCCACTCATATTTCTCCAAACACTAAGACATTGCAAACAGTTAGATATTTGGTAACACTGGCTCCCCTCCATGACACACACTTCTTGGGACCACCAAATCTCAAAATCCAAAAGATCCTAATATCCTAAGGATTTTCTATTTCAATAATGAATAGTACAAATGTGGGGCGGCTTCAGAATGACCGTTCTTACACCAACAACCATTAAGGAATTTTGGTAACTAAACAATTTTGTTCTTAGTAACAAACTGAGAACACCCAGTCATATACACACCCACTTTGCCACTTAAGGCATCGTACTAGGTGTAGTATGTTATATAGTCTAGGATAGAAGGTACTTTCTCACGATTTCCCGGCCTTTAATATAGCCTGTCGATAAACGTGCTTGCAAGAACTTTCCTGAGTTTCCCATTATAGGGTGTGTCTCATAGTAAGTCCTCTCTTAAGGGTGACACAAAGTATAAAAGTGTACTTAAGTATTTATCTTCAGCCAAGAGCACACGAAGCACAAGGGGATTGGATACGTACTATAAGTGCACACAAACAGTGAAGTACACTTGGAGTGTTTCTCTTCACCCAAGATTGCACAAAGTGCAAGAGGATTAGATATGTACCACAAGTGCATCATAGAAAAGAAAACACTAATTCATTTTACTGACTAAAGCTAAGATGAATTCATTTTATGCACCAAATGAAATTTTAAGTTGCCTTGTTCAATTTTAAAACCCAAAAGACAATGATGAGATGAAGGGTTAGTTTTAGTCCCGTTTGAGCGTTCGTTTTAAACCCAAATGAAATTTAGTGAGGTCCTAGAGCATAAAGTAAAAAGCATAAGAAATTGGGTTGTAATTACTCCAAAGCATCAAATGCTTGCTACAATTATAAAATATTAATATAAGAATGCTTCTTCACTTTAGCTTCATGTTGTCCAATCCTACAAAACCCCATTAGTCTACAAACCAAAACAATGATATAGGCATGTTAGTACTCTGATGAATCAAAAAAATTAAAACACATGCTAAAAAATGATCGTTAAATTTCTTACCAAAGTTGGATGTTGTTATTCATGATAGCATCACTTTGCAGAGAAAACAGTGAGCATGATAGCATCGCTGTTTGGTCAGATGTCTCCATTTATAAATCTTTGATACCTCTGGAAAGTATTAGCATCATCAGTTTTTTAATTAGCATTAGTGCATTTAATAGGCGTCACTATTTTTAATGATGATAGCTTCATTGTATGGTGACGCCCTACAAAAGTGTCACTAAAATTGTGTTAGACATCGCTCTATCCTACAAAAATCAAAACAAACGAAATTCGAGCTAGAAATTGATTATATTTGATCGGTTACACCCTCCTTCTAGCGCCAGAATGTGACTAAGGATATTAGTATTGGTAAATTACACTTGATCCATGAAGAATTGAAGCATATTCATGCCACTAATACTCAATCTAAACAAGATCAATCGAATTGAAGTTAAACTAGACATTCATTAAAACAAAGCATTCTAAACTATGAAAGCATTTAAATTTCTACTCTAACCCATCTGAAACTTATCCTGTTGTGAGATTGGTGTCGTGTTTATGTGAAACAATGACTCTTTCCCAATCCTGTGGATCAATGAGCTTTTTTCAATCGATTTTATTGAAGAGAATTGATGAAACAGTTGTGAGACGTGAATGAAAACATGATTTATGCTAAAATGAGTATGATGCTAATGCTAATCTAACATGATTTTATGCTAAATGATTCAGATATATGATTGCTAAGCTAATCTAAATGAGATTTAAACTAAAAATATTGAAACCCTAATTATCTAATTAGATAAATGGATGCATTATGGAAGCCATTAATGGAAGCTAAGTTATTATGCAAATAATTTAAACTAAAATATGCTAAATGTGTTCAAAGTATGAGTGTGAGTGTGAGTGATTTCATTAGCATAAGTTTGATGTTAAATTATGGATCCATTTGTCTCCAAATAGTGTTCTATCTATAGGAAAGCAAATGAGAAATGAAGGGTTGAGATTGAAAAAGCTAATCAAAGGTCAAGGATGACAGAAAGAAGAGGCATGGATCATGGATTCTCATCAACAGTGGGAATGCAAGATGAGATTTAATCAAGGGTTCTCATTCCTTCCAAACAAGCACACTTTTGACTTATACAAGAGGTCAAAAGCTAACTTGCACAAGAAGTCACAAGTTAACTTGTGTATGAAGCTAAGTGAGAATATTTCCTTTTTCAAATGATTGGAGGAGGGAGAATATTCTCATGGGTGAGAGAAAAGGATATTTTACAAATTAAAACAAAGTTTAATTGTGCAAAAGGGGAGGGAATATTCCCCTTTTGGAGGAATGTGTAAAGGAAGAATATTCACTTGCAAGTGGGGGGAAATTAGATTAATTAGATAATTGCTAATTAAACAAGGGTTTAATCATGCAATTAGGGTAATTAGAAGAATAAAGTGATATTCATTAAATTAAATGATTTAATGAATGGGGGAAAGGTGAAATGACATTTAATTAAATAACTTAGGGTTATTTAATTAAATAATAAGATTTAGGGATTTAAATTAAATAGTTTGCTTTATTTAATTTAATGAGATGAAATGTTAATGTGAAAGGGGGGAATTAACCTGATTAAATTAATTAGGTTAATAGATGCAAATGATGCAATTAATTAAATAGCTAGGCCAATTTAATTAATTAAGTGGAAAGAGGATGGGTTTTAAGAGGAAATGATAGTATATTTGATTCGAGTGCATGATATCATTTAGGACATTTTTCAGTGTCTACAATTTGTTCATTTTTTTATGAAGAATGAGCTCAAGAGTCTTGTTAGATGCTTATGTTATGCTTGGTTGTTAGATTGAGGATAATATGGTGTAGAGAATCTATGCTAAATATGAAATTTCTATAGGAATTGCTTCACTTCCTTGGTCTTAAATGGTATACCATTATCAAAAACTAAGGTGGAAGGAAATAAGAAGTGAGCAATGATGTTATTTAGGAGAAAGCTA
>VDFB02203470.1:17462-50500 GCA_007258455.2 Sequoia sempervirens
TCTTGAAGATCTAGAATTTGTAGAATCTTGGAAGGCTTGTTTGGAACCTATTACATTGGATATGATGAGATGGTTGGATTTCTTAATCCAAGATAGGATTTTGTTTAGAGGAAGACTATTGTGCATTCCAAGGAGTTCTATGAGAGAGAATATAATCAAAGAGAAGCATAGTGGAGGATTGGCTAGACATTTTGGTCAAGATAAGACCATTACTCTTGTCAATGAGAATTATTATTGGTCACAGTTACAACAAGATGTGAAGAAGTTTGTACAAAGTTGTAGAGTATGTCAGATGGAAAATGGAACAAGTTAGAATATTGGATTGTATCAACCATTACCTATACCTATGAGGCCATGGGAGGATATTAGCATGGATTTTGTTTTTGGCTTGTCAAGGACATAGAGAGGGCATGATTCCATATTTGTGGTGGTGGATAGATTTTCAAAGATGAAAAATTTCATTCTGTGTCATAAGACCAGTGATGTTGTTCATGTTGCAGAGTTGTTTTTCAGAGAGGTGGTGAGACTACATGGTCTACCAAAGAGTATAGTTTCAAATAGAGATGCCAAATTTTTTGGTTATTTCTGGAGGACATTATGGAAGAAATTGAAGAAATATTTGAAGTTCAGTGTTACACACCATCCACAGATTGAAAGAAAAATGAAGGTGGTGAATAGGAGTTTGGGTAACCTACTGCTAAGATGTTTAGTAGGAGATAAGCCCAAGGGATGGGATTTGATTATACCAAAGGAAAAAATTTCTTAGAACAATTTTGTCAATAGGAGCACTGGTAAATGACCATTCCAGATTGTTTATGGGAGTAGTCCAAGAATTACTTCTGAACTAAGAAATATGGATAAGGGGAAAAAGAGTAGTGCTGAGGCTGGAGATTTTGTTGAGCACCTGGAGAATTTGCACGAAGAGGTGAAGAAACATATCAATAAGATGAACTCACAATATAAGGCTAAGGAAAATTAAAAAAGGAGGTATAAGGAATTCTAGGTAGGAGATGAAATCATGGTTCATTTGCAAAGGAAAGGTTTCCAGTTGGTACATACAACAAGTTAAAGATGAAGAAGTTTGGACCATGCAAGATCGTGAAGAAGTGTGATTCAAGAAATGCATATGAGGTAGAAATTCCTGATGAAATTCATATTTCACCTTTGTTTAACATTTCATATTTAAAAAAATATCATGAAGGGGGAATTGATGAAGAAATAATAGAAGCATAGTGGAATATCCCAGCACCTACTTCAGAAAATGAGGAGATAGAATAAATTCTAGATAGTCGTGTGGGTAGAAGCACAAGAAATAGGCAATATGTAGATTACTTGGTGAAGTGGAGAGGAAGCCCTATTGAAGATTCATCATGGTTTTCTAAGGCTGAGGTTAACCATCTTGGTTTTACTCTAACTCTTGAGAAGTGACAGGGTCACTCTTCAAATTACCCTGGGTGTCTAATGTAGGAGCATCCAACAGTGTAGGACAATCTTACATCATCCAAAAAATTGTTTTCCTTAATTTATTTAGTTGTTTTGAGTTCCATGATGACACTTAAGGGATGTAACATAGTCAGGAGTCAAAAAAAGTGAAAAAAGGTCACTTACTATTTTTAGTAAGTCAGCCTAAATAGGCTCATATGGACCAAAAAATTTACCCCAAGGAGAAAAATTGAAAAAAAAATTGATCATGAAAGAATCGTCTCAATACCTTGTACGGTTTTGGAGATATTAAAGTTTCCATATTGGGAAATTTCTCTAATGTAGCTTCAAATTCAGATATGAAAATCTTAGAGGCCCCGAAGCAGCTCAAAAATTTAACAAACTGACCTTCGATGGGTTCGATGTTGTAGATCTCTTTGGGAGCTTTCCAACAATATGTTATAATAGAAAATTGGACACTCGAATCAAAAGTTATGGCCCTATGAAGTCTCCCTTGTAAAAAGTGAATTTCATTAAAATTTCTTCCTAGGCCAAAAATCAAATGATGAGACTTTTGGTGCCAAAACAAAAGGAAAATTTGAACTTTCTAGAACATTCTAGAGTAGTTATTGGGTAAAATAAAAGGGTTAAGTGGGGGTTGT
Source organism: Sequoia sempervirens (assembly GCA_007258455.2). Taxonomy (NCBI): domain Eukaryota; kingdom Viridiplantae; phylum Streptophyta; class Pinopsida; order Cupressales; family Cupressaceae; genus Sequoia; species Sequoia sempervirens. Next base: position 19,547 of record VDFB02203470.1, read on the forward strand.
AGAAGGTGGCTCCAATAGTCTAGATTGTGACTCCAAATAATACATTTTGTTTTCAAAGTTGATCTTGGTGTAATGAATCAAGCCCATGAGGTTGTAGCATGAGAGTTTTGAATCTATAATTTTATTTTATGGAAAATAATTAAAAGTGAGTTATTTTTCTATCTTGCATCTTCTATGTTGGTGTCTATTTTGGTGATTTGTGTGGGTTTTGAGTGATGTGGCCCTTATCAAAACTTCAGGTCAACACTTGCATACACCTCTTGCAACACCAATAAGCAATTTCTCACTCTTTACTGCACTCACTTTTTCAGCATTCTCTAACAACCATTACTACGTACTCCCCCTGAGAGGTATCCTTCAAATCAGTCTAGGATGAAGAATATATCTTGAAATGATTTCTGAAAAAATGCGCACACTTATGCATCTAGTTGAAAGGAGGGGAAATAACCCCTAACTTCTCCTGAAGATACCCAATAGTATCTTTTGGAACAACCTTTGTGAAAATATCAACAACCTGATCCTTAGTAGGCACATACTCCAACTTCACCTCATTCTCTATAACTTTCACTCTCATGAAGTGATACCAAATTGGGATATGTTTTGTTCTTGAATGCACTACTAAATTCTTTGAAATATTGATTGTACTTGTAGTATCACACATGATAGTAATAGGTTCATCATATGAAACTATGATATCCTTCAATTTTTTCTTCATCCACAACACTTGTGTACAATATGATGTTGTAATATATTTGCTTCTATAGTAAATAATGACACTAAATATTGCTTCTTAATTATCCAAGAAACTTACATGATTCCAATAAATAAAGCACCACCACATGTACTTTTCCTATCATCTACACATCCAACCCAATTTGCATCTCTATATGCACTCAATGAGAAGTCAGGTCCTTAGGATACCATAAACCATAATCTAGAGTGCCCTTCAAATATCTAAATATCCTCTATGCTACTACAACATGAGATTCTCTAGGATCTTGAAATATAGCCACAAGAAAAATTAAATACATGATATCAAATCTAGTAGCAGTAAGGTATAATAGTCCATCAATCATTGACCTATACTTGTTTAGATCTATCTTAGGAGATTCATAATTATTTATCAACTTAAAACCAATAACTATAGGAGTACATATTGGTTGAGAGTCATCCATTCCAAACTTCTTCAACATTTCCTTAACATACTTAGATTGTGATATGGATATAACTTTCTTTGACTGACTGCTCTAAAAACCAAGGAAGAAATTCATCTCCCACACATTGACATCTCAAATTCTTTCTACATTTCCCCTGCAAGCATTTTGCACATACCTTCATTTCCTCCAAAGATTATGTCATCAACATATAGCATCACAAATAAGATTTTTTCTCCTTCAGCTTTGAAATATAGATTGTTATTTGCAATACCTTTTCCGAATCCTTGTTGTAACAAGTAATTATCTAACCTCAAGCATACCAAGCTCTACGAGCTTGCTTCAATCCATACAATGCTTTCTTTAATCTATAGACCATATTTGTATCTTTTGACAACTGAAATACTTCTAGTTGTTCAATTCAAACCTCTTCTTCCAATTCACCATTCAAGAATGCAGAATTCACATCCATCTGATATACTTTGAAATTTTATGTGTTGCAAAAGTTAAAAACATCTTGATAGCTTCCATTCTTGCAACTAGAGCAAAATTTTCCTCAAAATCTATACCTTCAATCTATGAGTAACCCTTACATACAAGTCTAGCCTTGTTCTTGAAAACTTTTCCAGCTTCATTCAGCTTGTTCCAGAATACCCACTTAATACCAATCACATTCTTGTTTTATGGTCTTGGGACCAAATCCCGAGTTAGATTCTTCTCTATCTGTTCTAACTCTTCCTTCATTTCTTTGATCCAAATCTCATCTTTGCATGCCTCAGTCACAATATTTTATTCTACCTTAGATAGTAAACAAAAATTTACTTGTTCCTCTATCATAGCAAATTTTCTCTTTGTTAGCATACCTTTGATCTTATCTCCAAGAATACGATCTTTTGAATTATTCTTTTGCACATTCTTGAGAGTCTTAGGATTCTTTTCTAGAGCTTCTTCCTCTTCAATTTTCAACTCTTTTCCTTTATATTTATCCTTTTCTTCTTCAATGCAAGGGGATTCCCTTGATTCATATCCTTCTATTAGCACTGAAATTTTGTAAGGCCTACCCTTTTTATTCAATAGCAAAAAATAATTTAACTGTATCAAGGGTATATTTATTAAGTGATAATTAAGTAGATGTATTCAATAGTGATTTGGTAGTGATAGTTGTTCTTCTCATAAGAAAGGCTAACGAATTCTAGTTCTTGAAGAATTTATTTTGTTGTACATCTCTATTTCATATGCATATGTAATCCAATTAGTGGTAGTTAATATGTATAATTACTTATTAAAAGAAAACTACTCTTCTTAACCTACCATCTTGTTTACAATAGTGATGTTATGATGGTGAGCATAAATTTATGATATTTAGTCAATAGATATAATCAATGAAAGGTGTATTTTTACCATTTCATATACCCTCTCATGACTTGACATGTTCCATTAAAGGTTACTCACTATTGAGCTTATATTGTATTTAATGTTGTAAATGGAATGTGGAATATAATTAAGTCATTTTTCTTTGACTGTGTAACTATGATATACTAATGATTGTGATTGAGTGCTCAAGAGAATGTTACCAAGTCCGAATTTTCTTTCAAGAAATAATCTTTGATAATTGGAAGGTAATATTTGAGAGTTCGTAAGAGGAAGATTGGAGAGTGGACGGTATAGTCAAAAAATTTGGAGGTTTCCTCAAGAACGTGAGTATAATTTAAGGCTTAACATAAGGGTATCAAGAGGGTGGGATCAAGCTTTGTATGAATGAGGTAAGTAATAACCTTACCTTGTATTTCTTCATAAAAATAAAATTATGTTCTTTGTATTTATTTATTCAACTATAATCCAAATCATTGTGATTCAAGATCCCTATTGTGTGAAACCCATAAAACTTCATCATGTTTTGGTGTGTTATTTTACTTCTAAAATATAAGTTGGTTACCTTGAGTGTTCATGGAATAATTCAACTATTATTAGGAATGCTAATATGCAAGTTGGTTCAGTAGAGGATTAAAGGGATTTAATTGATTGTGTGAGATTATTTTAAATATGATATATTGTAGTTAAGTCAAATGAATAGTTTGAAAAGATAAAACATATTTTAATTGAGAAGTAATTATATAAGTGAATACCATTGGAAAGAATAGTATGTATTTCACTTAAAAGTTACAATATGTTTAAAAATATTTTATGCATCTTAATATTGTGAATATCATAAAATACAATAAGGTATAAGAAAGTGTTTAATTAAATGCATTAGCTAATTTGATAGATTTCCATGTGAAGTCATTTAAAATAATTGTTAATATACATTTGAAATAAAAATGTTAAGTGAAATGTATTTTGAAAATTTCTAACTATAAAAGAATAATATCCTTTCAAATAGCTTGTTGAGTGTGAAATAGAAAATAAATTTAATTTTAGGAAATTTTGGAATGAAAAGAAAAAAAAAATGAATGGTTTTATATTCATCCATTATTTTATTTTTTTTGGCACACGATGAGACCACATCATCTCGTAGGAATTCTATCGCCAGTACACGTGCCTTGTCTTTGCTTCCACATTTTACATACATGTCAAATAGGGGAATATCAACTTCAACACCTGTCCAAAAAAAAATTCATTGATCTTCATTCTCCGGGTTTTTGGAGGATTGGCGTGAAGGGTAGAGAGTTGCTATGGGGGTGCATAGATATTTCTCCCTCTCCCTTTACAGACAATGGGAAGATGATTCCACAACAATGGACATCTCCTTGTGGAAATAGCTGCACGCACAAGTATGCAACCTCACAAAAATTCCATGTACATATTTTTTTCTTTCCTCGCAACATTATTTACTTTCCCTTTAAATTTCTTATTTTTTCTTTGCTATGTTTAAATTCAGCAATAATTTTTCTAGTATTTCCTTTCATGGTTTATTTAGCTTGTTTTTAAAGTAAATGTCTGGACTGCAATCCGCCGAAGGGAGAATTAATTTTTTATTTCCAATATAGTGTAATTTTTAGTAACACTGACAAGTGTTTTTGTTCTATGAATTTAAAATTTATGCATGGTTTAAATTTAACCTCTTTCTTAAATAATTGCCCCAAACACAATCTATAGAAATTAGAATTTATGCTAGTGTACTATGAATTTTAGTAGTGTCTCACTAGACAAGGGCTTTTGTTCTGCCATTTAAAAAATAATAGCCTGCAAATAAGGTTTCTACACTGGTTTTAGAGTATGTTTATTAAAAAGAAAATTGTTGTCAAGATTCTTATAGTGAGCACATTTAGGTTTTTAGCATTACAACATTCCTTATTTACCTTATTTTATTTGGGTTAATTGTGACTTTTCTTATATTGAATATCATTGGTTGTGTATTCAACCAAATTACCTTTACCTATTTAATATTTACCATAAGGATATTTGCTGATTTTTATCCTATTTTAACTTTACTAGAGTTGATCAAGTTGTGTATCATAATGCAATACCAACATTTAAGGATTCCACATGTTATCCATGTGATAGATTTTCACCATAAGAATATAATATATAATGATATGATAGAGGATTCTAAAATTTAGTAAATATCACGATATCAGTTTTTGCTACAACTATTATTATTATTGCTACGACAACTCTTATTAATGTTGCTATTGTTATTGCTGCTATAGCAACATGTCTTTCTTTCTTTATACCCTCTAATGGTGGTCTGGAACTATTGTTTTTATTGCTATTGTAGCAGCATGTTTTGCTACCTTTGTTCGCCCTAATGGTGGCATGTTTGGCTCCACTGCCTCATGTTTATGTTTCCTATTTGATGTAATCTGATTTAATTATTTTTTACCCAATAATAAATAAATAAATAAATATGTATAGAGACCATCAACAATCAACTATAAAATAAAATTAGATATATTAAAAGTTCAAAACTTGACACTAGTAGTGCATGTAAATTTTAGATTAAAGAATTAAGACTGAAATTCAGTGAATTGTGTTGTTTTTGTCTTTTAAGTGAAAAAAAAAACTGAGGGCCTTCATGTTAGTTGAAATTAAATAACATAAAATGCATAAGTGATAACAAATAATTTTAACTCAAAAGAAAAGAAAAAAACTTGTCTTGATCTCAATAGTTTAGTAGCTCCAGAACTTGATTTTTTTTATCTACTTTTCATATACGATGAATAGATTGAAGCAACAGTTGTAGGGAGATTGATTTGGGTTGTCTCATTTTAAAAATAAAATAAAATGAGTCCTTAGAAAAAAAAAATTTACTGTGAGAAACTTTAGGAAAAATGAATATTTTCATCCTAGCCAATAGAAACAAAAAGACGATTGCAAAAATTAAAAAAGCCAATGGAGAAACAACTCAATCAACTGAAGAATTCAATAAAGAGGCAGTTAATTTTTTTGAAACCTTGCTAAACAAGGAAAACCAAGTAAATAGGGCTACCAGGGACAATTTGTTGGTTGCAATCCCTTCCATCATATCAAAAAAATAGAACAAGCTCCTCTTTCAAACGATATCCCTAGATGAAGTAAAAGAAGCAGTCTTTCAAATGAGCCTGAATAAGGCCCCAGGCTTAGACAGTTTCCTAGTTGGTTTTTTTCAAACCTTCTGGGATATAGTAGGAAAAGATCTTGGAGCGATAGTGGAGGAATCTAGGAAAAGAATGACTATGCCAGGGGTTGTAAATCATACCTTTTTGGCTCTAATCCCCAAGAAGAAAGATCCTCAAACAATGAGTGACTTATGGCCAATCGCCCTTTGCAACATGGTGTACAAAGTGGTTACAAAAATAATTGCAAACATGCTCAAAAAAGTGTTGAAGGAAGTCATATCTGAGGAGAAAAGTGGCTTTACTCTAGGCCAGTCCATAGTAGAAGGAATCATCATAGCTCATGAAACAATCCACACAGCTAGGAAACACAAAGATCCCTGTATGATTTTAAAGCTAGACATCCTCAAAGCCTACAACATGGTAGACAAGAGCTTTCTATTGGAAGTATTAAGAAAATTTGGGTTTGGAGAAAATTGGGTAAACTAGGTTCAAAGTTGCATCTCTACTCTAAAATTCCCGGTCCTGGTAAATGGAACAACGAATGGATACTTTGCTTCCTCCAGGGGACTAAGGTAGGGTGATCCCCTATCCCCATTTCTATTCATTATCATGGTGGAAGTGTTGGGCAAGGGAATCAAAAGGCTAAGAGAGGAAGGTAGATGGAAAGGAATTCATGTAGCCAATGGTATGGATCCCTCGACCCACCTACAATTTGTTGATGACACAATCCTAATAGGTGAGGCAAGCAGAAGGGAAGTAAGAGTGATTTTTTTTTTTTGAATGAATATTGCAATGCATCGGGTCAAGACATCAATTAGGGAAAATCAAAGGTTTTTTTCTTAAACACCTAGCCAAGTCTACAAAGAGACATAGCAAGGATCCTAAACTTGAAAGTTGCTAGCTTTCCTGGTCGATACTTGGGAATTCCCTTATTTGCCGACATTAATAAAAATTGCTACTGGGAGAGCTTAATTAATAGCTGCAAGAATAAATTAAGTACTTGGAAGGGAAAATGGCCATCCTCAGCTGTAAGACTCTTGATGGTCAAATTTTTGTTATTAGCCATCCCAGTTTACTCAATTTCATGCTTAAAACTCCCTAAGGTAGTAGAAGAAGCTCTCACTCAAATCTTTAGAAGGTTCTTTTGGAGTAGCACGGGTGAGCAAAACAAATTTCCCCTTTTGGCATGGGATAAGGTCTATCTGCCAAAGGAAGCTGGAGGTGTAGGGATAAGGAAACTTCCCATCATGAATCAGGCCATGGGATCCAAACTAGTATGGGAAATTCAAACCAAAGGAGACCAAAGATGGCTTAGAATCATAAGAAGAAAATACCTAGACTCAAATGACCCAACAAGAGTCCTCACAACTCTAAACCCCCCAAGAGGTTCAACAATATGGAATTTCACGGTGGAATGAAAAGACATAATAAAAAACCATGTAACTTGGGAAGTCTGAGATGGGAAAAGTGCATCTTTCTGGAAAGACTCCTGGTGTAGAAAAGAACCCATTGGCAACACACTGAGATTGGAAGAAATAAAAGAAGAGACTGTTAGACTTTGGGGGAATAAGGTGGCCAATTATGGAAAAATGGTCTCAAATCAAGGAATCTCAAGTTGGATTTGGAATGACCTTCAACCTCTCAACGCTCCACAAGACCAAAAATAAGCCCTGACAAAGATCCTCAAAGAAACTAATGAAAAGGATCAAATCAGATGAACCTACAAGGTGAAACTAGGCTACAAGGCTAAAGAAATAGCAATAGCCCGAAAAGATTGGCCATGCAAAATATTTTGGGGAAACAAATGCCTACCCAAGGCTGGAGTTTTTACATGGCTGAAAATTCAAAAGAGAATTCTCATAGAAGATAGACTAGCCAAACTTGGAATCCATGGCACGGGAAGATGTAGCCTATTCAAAGAACATGAGGAGATAGAAAATCACCTTTTGTTGTTCTGCTCATATGCAATTGAGTGCTGGAACCTTGTGAGAGAAAAATTAAATCTCCAAAGGATCTTTCAACATGGTTTAAGATGTGGCCTCAAAAAGGAAACAAGTCATTGTTTGGTGGTATCGAGCAAATCAATCCATCCATAGTAATTTGGGAATTGTGGAAGGAAAGAAACATAAGAATATTCCAGGGGAAAGAATTGAACAAAGATAGAATATGGGACAAAATTGAAAGAGCCATTATTGAACTGGTCAATGGGGATGATTGGCACAAGGAAGGTAAGCAAAAATTATTCTCAAACTGGGATGATTGTATGATCAAGAACTTCCTAGGCCTAAAAACATCCAATCTGATCGGGAATAGCTCCCCACAATCCAATAGGGTAATGAGAGAAAAGATAGTTTGGAAAGCTCTAGATCCAGGGTGGATAAAGATCAACTTTTATGGTGCAACCCATGGAAACCCGGGACCAAGAGGGTCTGGCTGCATTGCAAGAGACTCTCAAGGAAAGGTTCTAGTAGAAATTTCCATACCTCTAGGCACTTGCACAAAAAATGAGGCAGAATTCAGAGCGGCAGTGATTGGCCTATAGTTAGGTTGAGATCTAGGTGCAAGTCATATCCACTTAGAGGGGGACTCAATGATAACATTCAATGAAATCCATAAGGGCTCCACCCCTAACTGGAAACTAAACCATTTACTGTAGCAGGTCTAGAAACTTTCAAACAGGTTTGCAACCTTCAAATTTAGCCACATCTACAGGGAAGGAAACACTAAAGCAGATGAGCTGGCAAAAAAGGCCTCCAAAGTTGACAAGTAGGATGTCTACGTGGTTAGGTGTTGGGAAAATTTTTGATACTGGACTAAATAGCAATGGCGATCAAAAAACACATGGCAATAAAGGAAACCTTTAAGTATCATTATTGACAAGACAAAGGTTGGTATCAAGTGCTCAAAATGAAAGAATAATCAAGTCCCAAAATTCTCTTGGGAAAAAATATGGAGGATGTATTAATAATCATCCTTGGGAATGTGTACCATCACCAAGGTAAGTGACTGCTTGACACGCTCGAAGGCCTTGAGTGGTACTCTAGACATCATGAGGAAATATGGCCTTTGTATATAAAGGTAAAGGTTGTTTTATTCTATCACAATTGCATTTCATAGCCAAGAGAGCTATAGAAACATCTAGAAGGAAGGTGCAAGGTGTGGAGAATGGAGATGTCGCTGGTGCTGGATATAGACAAGCAGATGCAGGCTTTCAAGGGGGAGATAATGAACAAACAACTCCAAGGAATGTTGCAGTCTTCCCATCCTCTCATCCTCTAGGCAACCAAGAAGGTGGTTGGGCTAGAATTTTTGAAAGCCTATCATAGAACCAAAGGAAATACGGAGATCAGACTGACAATGTTCCTTGTAGTCCTTCTGCACATGGGAGTTTCAAAGGAAATGAGCAAAAAACTAACCCAAATGGTCTATGTGCATGCTTGGCTAGGCGAAATAGACACAGTGTTGGATAATGTGGATGAAAATAGGCAAATTACTATGCCATAGAACTACTACATGCAGCGTATGAGAGGCCGCGACGTGATGAAGTTCCCCCTGATACGCACCATTGACCCAAAAGGCTTTGAGAAATTATGGGCTGAGAGGGACAAAAATGTCTTCTTTCTCCTCAAGGCAACAAAATTGAGCACCAATCTTCCTTGTGGTTGGGTGATGAGGTATATAGTGGATGAGGGTCTGGAGGAGGAGATAGTTGCAAGTGATGATGATGGTTGGGACCTAGGAGAAGGAGAAGAATGGATAGCCAATGATCAAAGGGACTCAGAAGAAAAGGCCAAAAGTCCAGCACATCTGAATTGTGGCGCAGATTGCCCAGTAATTGCAAGCTACAAGGTGTACATGAAGATGTGTGAGTCTAAGGATGATGAAGATTGAGTAGTGCAGGGTTGGTATGGTTATCTGATAAGTAGGTTTTTAGAATAATGTTGAAAATAGTGTTCAAAATTGGTTTTTTGGAGTTAGTCCTAGGTGTGGTATCGGGTAAAAAGTTTCTTTTTAATTCTCTATGTCTAGGTAGGTAGTTGATCTGGGATGGCCATTACTACAGAAAAGGCCTCCCAGAGTCTCTCAGTAATTCTCTATGTCTGGGTAAGTAGTTGATCTGGGATGGCCATTACTACAGAAAAGGCCTCCCAGAAGTTTTTTTGGCTGAAACTCATGTAATTTCTTTCAAAAATCAATACAGGGTGTTGCCCCTAGTAGTGTTTTAATGACAAAAAAAAAAGAATATTTTCATCCTACTCATAGTAGTTTAAAAATTTAATTTATTTTTTAAAAATGTTTCTGCCTTTTTATTCAATGGTTCTCCAATTAGAATTTTAACAATGATGTAAATGGTACAGCCATAGCTAAGTTGTGTGGGAGTTATACCCACTCCCTTTGTCCCTTCCAACCAAATCTGCCATGAAAATAAAGATTACTTTTCACATTAATTTTACTGTTGGAACATTTACATATCTTTTCTGACAAATCTATTCCTTGTATATTTTCCATTTTTTTAATATGTGAATCTCACATGTTGCTTTCATAGTAAACTCATTAATCAAATTTGGTTTATCTTAAGACACTTTAAAGTAATTATTAAAAAAAAATAGGTGTGCTAGAACAAAACATATAATATTATAATAAATATCAATAAAGTATAAGTATCGATTCTAATTTCAAAAAGAGCGGTGATTAAAAACATTTATATTTAGTTATTTTATTCAGTTTAACTCAATTTGTAGTCACTTTATTTAATTTCTTAACTGTGCCCAAGTATATGTAGTCATTATATTTAATTTTCTTAACTATGCTCGAGTATATGAGGTTGATTTTATTTCACTAACACAAACAAAATAATATTGGTTCCAATTAGCATTATTCTGGTGTGCTCTTTATATAAATGTTTAGATGTATGCCATTTTGAGTAGTAACTAGCATGGTGATTATTTAATTCTTCTTATTTATTTTTGCCAATGATGGCAAGTTATATCAAAGGAAACTGAAAACATGGTGATCTTAGTGGGAGACTAGGGAATAGAGTTTGGAATAATGGGTTTGATTATAATAAAGTAAATGAATTTCATTTATTCTTACGCATTTTATGTGAGAAATTGAAAATTCATGAATTAAATTTATAGTCTAAAGATGATGGAAAACTTGGAATTTTCTTACCAAACTGGATTTAGGAAAATGTGAGAATGAAGTGGAAAAAGGATGTTTTGATAGACATTTTTATATTTTATGAATTACACAATATGGTATGTAGGGGTATAATACATTTTAATTATTATATAAATATCCCATTTGGTTTCGGGATTAGTTGTGTATTATAGTTTGATTTGTTAATACTAGAGTCCTAATTGGTCTATGTGGTCTGTTGATAGGGTTTGGTGAGTTTATACTTGTTAGTGAGTATCGAGTATACATTTTGAATATGGGTGTGTAGAATTATTATTATTATTATTTATCCTATTATTGTGTGGCCTACTATTAGTCATTATGACTAAATTTGGCATCAAGTCATCATTTTAACCTGGTGGATATATACCTTTGTTGGTCAATCAAATATGAGTATATTACTCTAGTATACCCTTACCCAAGTCTCTAATTTTTGGCTTCACCTAAGTGGGTGGCAACCAACTATGAAAACTGTCTAGGGTAACGAACCCTAGAAAGGGTTGCGTACCCACTCCTTTAGTGTGAAATTTGTATGGGACATGTGATGCATTGAGTAGGGAATTGAGTTAGTGCATATCAACATTATTTGGATTATGTTTTATGTCAAAGAAAAATTATGTCAAACTCGAGGGGAAATAACCTCATTGTGAGTATCCTAGTATGAAATGGAAAGAGTCGAGCTATGATTCCTCTATGAATTATATACGTAGAAAAGGCCGTCAAAGATGAGCCCCTGAGGAATTAGGTTAGGCCCTTAGGACTGTCTGTCTGAGTTTTGTTGGTCTTGTTAATCTTTCCCAATGTTGAAAACCACAATTTTTACTTGTATAGCTATGTAATTATATTGTTGATCGTGGTGATCATGTACTGATAAATTTTTGATCTTACAAGAGCATCAAGTCTTGTAGAATGTGCAAGTATAGGTATTGAAAGCAAGGAAAGTACAACGCATTGGAATACAAGAGGTGCTTGAGTGAGTAGCAAGGTATGTTAGGTTGACCCATAATAAGTAGTCGTTATTGTTTAAGATAATAAACTCATTTCTATCCTTACTCGCAACTGGTGATATCATTGATCATAGCTTTAGGTAGTATATTTTGCTAATATAGCTGTAAGTAGCGAGATATGTTGATATTGAATTTCGATAAAAAAAAATTATTGCAAAATTAGTAAAGTTGTTACAGTTTTGTTAGGTTGTTTAGAGAATAAAATGTGGGCATTACAACTTTCATGTGGTTATTCATCCACTTTGACACTTGCACTTTCAACAATCTTATTCAACCTTTTATTTTAACACTGGTAGGCCTTGCTTCTTGTAGAGTATCCAAGGAAGATTTCTTCACCAGATCTTGCATCAAACTTTCCTAAGTTTTCTTCATCTCTTCTGATATAACACTTTCTTCCAAAAACTCTGAAATATTTCATAGTGGGAGGTTTATCATACCATAACTCATAGGGAGTCTTTGAACCGTTCACTCTTACTTGACCTCTATTAAGAATATAGACTACAGTATGAATTGCTTCTCTCCAATAGACATCTAGAAGATTATCTTCATCATTTTCCTAGCTACTTCCTGAACTGTTCTATTTTTCCTTTCCACAACTCCATTCTGTTGAGGAGTTTTAGGGGTTGATAAATTCCTTCTTACTCCATGATCTTCATAAAAACTAGTAAAAACATTTGAAGTGAACTCACCATCTCTATCAACTCGAGATTCTAATTTTTCTTTAAGAAATGTAACCCAAGCCATTCTAGAATAATTATCAATTAATAACATGAAATACATGTCACCACATGAGCTGCTAATTCTATTAGGTCCACATAGATCTACATGCGCTAAATCTAAGGGACCTATGGTAGATTATTCTTTTTCCTTGAATATTTTCTTTATTTTCTTTCCAACTTGACATTTTTTGTACATTGCATTGATAGGAATTGTAATATTTGGAAAATCTCTCACAACATCAGTATAACTTATCCTCACAATTAATGTGAGATATTCTTCTATGCCATAGCCAAATTTCATTAGTTTGAGACATAAAACACTTTGCACCACCACTTTTGAGTTGATAGACATTACCTTATATCCATGTTCCAAAAACAACTAGAGTACCAAAGCTTCCTTTTCTGATTTCACAACCACTATTTTGAAATACAAGATTATATCCTTTGCTACACATTTTTCCTACACTTGGAAGATTATACTAGAGACCCTTGACATAAAGAACATCATTTGTATTATGCTTGCCATCAAAGCTAATTGAACCTTTTCCACAGATCTTAGCAGATGTATCTGAAACAAATAAAAATAGGGTTTACCAAAATGAAGCTATGATGAACCTCCTATTTATATGTATTTCATTCAATATGTGTGCAATAATGTGCACATGAGTTATAGAGATCAAATCTAACCCAAATTCCAATTAAAAGGTAGATCTAGAGAGGGTTAATTGTTGTGTACCTATTGTAGAAACTTCTTTTTCGGACCACATTGAGGACTCATTCACCCTATGGCAAATGGATCCTAGCTAGGGCTTTGGAAAATCAATTTTTGGGTTTTGTTCCTCTCAGTCTGCACTACTATATTCTAGTTGGGCATTGTCAAAAAGCTGAAAATAAATCCTATAGCTCAATTTCCATGATTTGACAACTTTGTTTGTAACTTTGACAACTTTGAAAACTTTTGCAACTTTTTTCTCAAAAAGATATTCAGCCTAAAACCTACAATCACACACCAAAGGACACAAAAATGTGGTTTTTTAGGTAATAGGGGTTTTCCTTGGTCATTCCCCATTTTGGTAATCAAACCTTTTAATGAAATAATGAAACATGAAAGGAATGATGAAAGAAAAAATGCAATGTCACAACTCACCACACCTTATTTGAACCTTGGATAAATCTGCAATCTAGCATGAAGTGGCCTAAATGAATGATCTTGATCATGCAACTTGATGTGAAATAATGCCTTGAATATACTTGAATTGATCTTGAATGCTACATCAACACATTAGCTCACAACATGCATGATGCACTAAATATTTGACATGATGATAGAACCCTTGATTGATGCAATAATCTTGAATAATCTACCCTTGAATGCCTTATATATTCTCTTGAATTCTCTTGATAATTCTCTTGTGAAAGTACTCTTGATTGCATATGAAGATCTAGGATGAAACTAAGTGAAATAGCCTTGTATTTATACATATCTTAACATTAATTCCCAAAATTGAAATATCACGAGCTGACATTGAATCATGAATTTAAAATCATTAAAATACCACCAAAAACATGTCCCAAGGAGGGGTCCTAGGTCTAAGTGAGGACCCATTCTCCATGTTGCCAATGGTTCCTAGACCACTCACCTAGGACACACTTTAGACAATGTGAAATGTTATGCAAAAATAGGGTCCTAGGGCCTAGTGAGGACCCATTCGCCATGTGGAAAATGGGTCCTAGGTCACCTACCTAGGACACACCTTAAATTAAGTGTTGTGTAATGGAATTTATGAATGTTGGGTTTTATCCCTTAGAATTTGCATTTAATTAGAGGCTTGGATTTGAATTAAAGGGGCCCATTAAGGAAAATTAACCTCAATCAATTAATAAATCCCTAGATTAATATGAAAGTGTAAAGATACACCTTACAACACTAAAACAAGGCACAATTAAGTCAATTTAATCTAAAAGGGCCCTAAACTTAATGTGAATATGTAAAACATATTACAACACTAAATTAAGGAAACATTAGGCTCATTTTATTGTTAATTATTCCCAAATTAAGTGTGAAAAAGGGATACTTTTTCCTACACTATATTTTTCTCCCACTTTAGTGAGAGTATGACCCCATATCAAACTCTTACTAAAGTAGACATTCAAGACATTTATGTATGTGGCAATGACAAAGATACACAATCAGACAACATCAAAGACCAAAAATATCAAGCCTAGATTGTCCAACATGATGTGGAACACACCTAAGCTATTGGTTTGTGCTCACTCTAAGGTAGTAGAACTCTAGTTTTTCCATTAGGTGAGTCTACCAATAAAGTGGCTTAGTGATAAAGTCATGCCTATGTGTCGACTCTCACCGTAAAATGAGAAATCCATGCCTATGTGTCAGCTCACATCATACTAACCATAACAAAGCTATCCCTCTGATAACTTCAAAAGGTGCCACAAAACAAAATGAAACAAAGGAGGTGGAAAATGAGAATCATATTAGGCTCCCATACCATATCAAATCTATCCTCCTGACAACTTCAATAAGGAACCACAATGCAAGACAAGGCTCCATAGGAAAGCAGGGTGTGTTATGCTAGGTGGCCTTGAATTAGGGTTTCAAGCTTCACAAGGTCAGCAAGTTGTATTATGTCAAACACTTATGAACAATAATGTATATAGGTTTTTCTTCAAAGGGAGCTTGCTTTGTTGATGTAAGGTCTTCTTAGGGATCATCATGCCTAATGTATCGAAGAGAGGACAAGTCAAGAGTAAAAAATTCACAACGTAGGGAATGCAGTGTGTTGCATCACCACTAAGAGGAAATTTGTACACTAAGAAATATCACACTCTTGGAGGACATCAAACCCAATGACACCACCAAGAAAAGGATGCATCACAAGAAAAAATAAAATCACAGCATGAAACATGCAAAATTTTGAAAGATATTATCGACATATGCCCCCACTTTAAAGTAGTTAACACCATTGTTGTGAGTAATTTCTTTAAAGTAGCCAATGTTTACTCCTAAGACATGAGAGATTCCTCAGAAAGCCCTATGCCAAGTCATATGTTTCTGAAATAAAGCTACACCATGAAGAAGGGGGGAGGGGTTTCCCCCAAATTTACATAAGGGATCTATGGATTCAGGGTCAGTATATATTTGCTACGATGTTGTTATAGAGCTAAAAAATATCATCATTCATCAAATACTCATAAAACTGGAAGAAGGACACAGAGAATGACAACAAAGAAAAATCCTTTCAGGTCAACATGGAAGAGACCTAAATAGCTCGATTCCTTGCATCATCCCCAAAAGGAAAACACAAGACAAACGAGAAAGGTAAAATGTTTACGACATATAGAAGAATGTAGATACATATAGAGGAATTCCCAAAAAAGAGAGAGATACATCAAATGAAACAGTACAAGGGATCACTATGCACATGCAATCACATAAAGAAACATGAAAAATAAAATAAAATAAAATACTATTAAGGCACATACAATTCAACCTATGGCAGGTCTTTGCATCCCAATCTCAGTCAGTAAATACAAAAGGAAGAAAACTAGCCAAAGGGACAACAAAAAGTGTCAAACTAGGGGAAGCACCAAGTTCAACACTCTTATTAGTAGAATTATCTTTTAATTTCATGGAAGAAGAAAACAATGAATTCAACTCATTGTGCACTTGTTCATCAATCTTTGCAATATCAATTCCATCATCTAAATTAATTACAATAGAAGGTCGAATAATAATGTCCATTGAAGATTATTGTTTACGTTGTGGCATGGTATTGCTGCTGAAAATTTTGAAAATTCTAGCATAATTTTGCTTGTTGAGGTTTTTGGCTTCTACGTCCATAAGTAGGGATTAGGGTTTTAGTTCAAACAACCTCACTTCATAGTAATCAATCTTAAATCTTCATCCTTTTAATTTCATGTTGATCTACTGCATCTAGTTATTAGTCATTTAAGTCATGAGTTGAGCCATTGAAATCATTCTTTGTACTGGCCCCAAGTCCTAAGTTAGTCAGTCATCACATAGGGTTAATCATTTAAATGCTTCCTATAGTCGGGCCATACTATTTTTCAAATGGACCCTTTAGACTAATCTTATCACGTGTGTAGGTTGGGAGATCCTTCAATCATGGGAATTGATCTGGGATGTTCCTCGCTAGCTCACAAGTTTCAAACAATGGCTCGTTAATTGTTGAGTGGTCAGCGAGATGTTGACACATGTACAATGGTGAGTGTGGGGCCCGGTCTCCACTTTATCCATCCAACATCCTTAGTCTTCTAATCAACAGTTATTATGTGACACTAGGGTCAATTGTTGTAGTTTCCCACCATCTCATAGGATTAAGTTGTTGGCTAGTTAAAATCTATGAGGTCTATGCGAAGCTGCCACTTGTTTTCTTTGGTCACTGGCAAACAAGGAAAGGTGGAGCCCACAAACAAATGAATGAGTACCCAATTGGAAAATTTTCATTGGCCAGTGGGTTGAGGCATGACAACAATTGGAATTCAAACATAATTGACTCAATCTAAGTCATCCAAAAGGCCATCTTGATAGGAGATCAACAGTGAATATTCAAAATTGAGAAGTACAACTGTTGCAGCCGTTCATGCTTTGCCTAAGTTTTCCCCACTGCCAATGGCACCCAAAGCATAAACTGCCACTTCTGCAACTCAATTACACCACTATCTCAGGATGTAATGGATTTACTAAACCCCTCCACAAATAAAAAGTTCAATGTCAGGATGTTGTTTCATGGCCTAGGAGTCAGGGAGGGGGTACTTGATAGATAGTTTTTTTATCAAATATGCCGAAGTACCTTATACTGGATGGTAGATATTTCAACATTGGTTTGGGAATAGAAATCTTGGGGTTCCTCTTTGCAACCCATGGAGATTAGACATGGGAAAACTAGTGGTTCCCAATGTGTATATGGATGTTGACTTGTTGAAGGGCATTGCTTCAAGGTATGACCTAGTTTCAAGGGTAATCAAAACATTTGATGGGAAGGATATGTTGAGGATAACCAAAGAAGAAATTGCAGAAATTTTCCAATTGCATGAATGGAACACTGATATGGTTCCTCTTAATATGGATGTAATTAGAAAATAGTATGAGAACACCAAAGTGCTAATTAATACGAGAATGCTACCTACACATACTGCTAGCATTGGCACTGGGAAAAATAGAAAGCAAATAAGGATTGGTAAAGATGAGTTAGAGAATTTCCCAATGAGGTATTTTGCAATTTACTTCAGGAAGATTGTATATTCCTTGTGCCAAATTATCATTTTCTCTCCATATGACACATTGGAAAGGGAGTATAGTTACATGGCAGCACCTATACAACATCCATCCTTCAACATTTTCTATGACTATGCCACATATTTGATAGAGAATATCCATAAAGGCCTAGTTGAGTTAAAAGGAGGAAAGGATTAGGTGAAATTCTGGTGGTTTTCCCTATTGATGCATATGTTATTATTTAAAGGGGAAAATAATTTTGAGAAGGATATGACATTGAGAAAGACACAAGATGGTATTCACTTGCTTTTCCAATGCTAGAATCATATTCTTGATAAGGATGACGAGAGTTATAACTATGTGGTGTTCCATAATGCTTTTGCATCAAAATTGAGAAGATATCTGGTCTATGACCGACCAAGGATTCCCAAGGAAATACATGAGTTCTTGAGGCCTATGGAGAAGAGAACTAATTTGAATTTGGGCCATAATCGGCGAGACTTAATCTTATATTGGGATACAACAATCTTTAGAGTTTATGGAACTAACATAGACCAATTTTTTTTGCCAAGAGATATGCCATTGAGGATTGGGTTTCTTGAAGTTATAAGGTAATTGGGAGCTTCGCAAGTAGCACACTTGCCCGATACAACAAAGAAGGGCTCATTTCTCCCAGAATGGACTCTATTTGTTGACTTTATTATGGTAAAGGGAGCATGGAAGGAGTTGTTTCATTTGATAGCACCATACAAATTGGATCATGTGCACCCAAGGAATCATGATCCTAAAGGTTTTATCAATGCATTGAAGCTTAGAGAAAAGGCTTGGTACTTTTGTGCACAATTTCTACTATCCAGAGGATCTAATCAAGAACATTTCTGACTTCCCAGAACATGATAAAAGGAAGTCTAAATATCTTGCTTTCAACAAGATGATAGAGAGGGCTCAAAGGAGAGATCCTAAGTATGTTCCTATGCCTAGAGTACATTCAATAGGATTATGCATGTTTTGAATAATTTTGAGGATATAGTGGGTATCATGAGAAGAGAACAACTGGTCACAGATAAAGGAAAAGTAGTGGCAACTAAAGAAGACACTGCTATGGTATTGGAAGAGAGGCCTACTTATCAACCTGTTACCAATTTTTCACTACAACTCAATTGGTGGAGCTGATTAAATTTTGTTATATTTGAAAGTGAAAGTATAGTTATTTCTACATGTGCTTAAGTGTTGTTTGCACTGTATTTATCAAGTATCAAGTACTAGCTTTGCAAATGTTTTGAGAAAACTAAGTTCCAAAAGTATTGCTCAAATGCTTTACAAATCAAATGGAGTATAGAACCAAGTATACAAGTGATTAAGCATAAAAAATTTCTTTCATTTATTTCATGAAGTCATTCACATTACATGTTTTCATTTGATTGCAATAATACAAATGATGGTACAACTTTTCATTTCGATGAATTTATTTTAGAAAGGAAATGAAAGAAGAAATTAAAAGATCCACACAAGTCGTGGTTTTGGCTAGTTCTATTCATTACAAGAAAGGAAATATACAACTGAAAGAAAGTGAAAAATAACATATGACATATCCGTCATTGCTTGGGTTGATCTTCAGTTGATGCCTGATAGCTTGTTCCATCCTGCTTTCGCTCCTGACTATACATGCAAAATATTGAGAAAGGAATCAATTAAGAGCTTGGGATATGAACCATACTACATGTCCTACTAACATAAATATAATTCAATCCCTGGAATGCATAGAATCAACTAAAAGGAAAAGTGAAGAAACATGAGCTGAAAGAGGCAAACATCATCATCATATATTGTTTTTTTTGCTAGCATTGTTTGTTTCCTTGTGTAGGTATAGGAAAATTCATGTAGCTGATCATTTCATGAAGATCAAGCATGTGGAGAAAAACGGGCTCCCACAAGGGTAGAGCTCGGCATGCTTCCCCTTAAACATTACAGATGGGGCTGAGTGAAGGAATGCAATTCTTATGTTCATCTGAACTATTCTGAAGGAGTAAAGTAGAGTTTCATTCATCAAAGCCATTAAGCCTATTTTTCATTCATAACAATCAAGTAATATGTTGTTTTGAGAGCTACAGGTGAACAATAGACCTAATGAATTTAATCAATTCAATTGAGATTTATCAATGTCATACTTGCAAGTTTAAATATTTCCATGTTCATGATGTTATGAGAAATTACAACAGTATACATGCTCATGATGGTGATAGTGAACATGCATACATAATGCCTCATTAACAAGAGCATTGTTCAATAAAGGAAACATGTGAAAAGCTTTAGATTTTCATTTGAATGAGGATGACAAGCATCAGGTAATCTACTATAACTAGTATTTGAATGTGAGTATTGCATTAAGTGAAGTTGTTATAGCCATCTGGAATACTTTAAAGGAGAATAAATTCATAGAACAATCTTTTCATAATGGAACATAAAAATGCATGAAGAGTGCCAAGAAGAGGAACAGTGATATCATTGGATTAAAGCATAGACAATACAATTTTTTTTTGAATGATGAAGCAAATTTTTTCTTAAGTGCAAAATATAGTGATCAGGTATGTTGGAGACAACCAATTTCATTTTGGTTGACAATGGAGGAAAACAGTTTGAGAGTGCATTTCTCTAGAGAGTTGTTTTTATCATTCAAAGTATGCTTTCAAAAAGTACTTGATAAGAAATTTGCAGAATGGAAAAGGTTTGTAAAACATAGGAAAACTTATATATTATGTCCTGAGAGTTCCAAAAATTCCATACATTCATGTTCTTTACATAATCTCTAATCTTACTGTTTTTTTAGTATGCCCTTGAGCCAGGGTTTTATTCCAGGAAAGTACAGGAAATGTGTGGAGTACAGAGATTCAAGATGCAAAATTTTTATCATGCTTACATTACATGAGTTTTGGCTCTATGAGCAATCAATTATACTGTGAAGGATAGGTGGTCATTCTTTTAAAACAACAAGCCTGAAAAAAAAATTTCATAGGAAAGTGAAAATAAAGTAAAATAACAGTGTCCACCTTCAAGAATGAAAAGTTTCAACACATATTTTTGCATTTTTTTGAAGGTTTGTTTTGGCTATCCTAAGAAAATACAACAAGGGTTTGGGTAGAAGCATCAAATTATTCATAGGAGCTTGAGACAGATTTGAATTTTTCTGTTGTTTTATCATTTAAATCTATTAAATTTCCTCTTTCAAAATCATATGGAGATGTCATATATAGAGTAGAAATTACAAAGCCAAGTTGAGGGTTTCTTCAATGGCATCAAAGTTAAGCAACCATTCTTACATAGAGACCAGTTTTTCAAGAATTTTGATAGAGAGAGAGAATAATGAATTTCTTTCAAGTTTCATGAATACCCATATTGGGTTTTTGAGCTAAAAATACAGTCATACTTGAAATCATGAATACCCATTTTAGTATTTTAAATCCAAATACAGATTTACCCATTTTTTTACTATTTTCTAAATACCCACATGGGGTTTCTTTAAAATGCAGAAATTGTACAATGGTGGGTCGAGCCCAAGCTCTAGTTTTCCAGAAATGCAAAATGGATCTTATTTTCTCAAATACAAACATCCATATGGGGATTTTTTTCCAGAAGTACAAATATATGCAATATGGTGTAGGGCAGAGCCCATAAGTTTTTAGAATGTCATTTTGGAGCATGAATGGCTGCGGCCAGGAGGAGGGGTTTTCAGCCCCAAGTTCCACTTGCAAATAAAAAAACCTTGTGAAGTTGTCATCTAAATCTCAAATTTGAAGAAAACAATGGAGATTTTATAAAGTTTTTGAATAAAATGTATTGAAAGAATATAAGCATGGTGCGGCCTGTGTATGGCCATGAATTTATAAATGAAAAAGTAATCTTTGTAGGAGTATATAAGGATTTCTTAAGCTTTTGTTTTGCAGAAAGAATGCTAAGAAAGATACAGAGGGATGATAGAGCTTACCATGTGCATCATAGAGGAGTAAGAAAGCCACAACCAAGCCCTCAAAAGCTTCCAGATACAGGGGTCGACCTCTCACAGTGAAGACCAAGAATACAGTAGCAAAGGAAAGAAATATATAGAGTGATAATACATCAAAAAGTATGCTCATGCAGCCGCCTCAAGGCCAAAAAATGACTCAAAAACAAAGCAAGGAGTTTTAGAAAGCCCACAAAAAGCTCAAGAATGTGCTTACCTACAAAGACCATGAAGATTCGACAAAAGAAGTGACAGATGGAGCTCAAGTTTCACTTCAAAATCCCAAACCCTAGCATGATGGTGATGCCTTCTTCCTCTCAACTGAGTTTTCTTTCAAATGGAAAAGTGCGAATGATGTGATTTTAGGGTTTTTCTTTAGTTTTGTTCCATTTTCCCAACCCTAATTTGACTTAGGGGGTATATGCCTTAGTGATTATAATTTGATGCATACCTTAGGTCGATTCTTATGGGGAGGCCTTCCTATTTTTATTTTTCCTAAGTGTTTAGGCTAGTCTAATGAATATTTTTATGGCTTTAGACTTTAGGGTTTTATGTCAATGATGCCTTAGTAAAATTGGAAAGTGATTAAATGCCTTGGGTTTTGATTGGTTTTGAGAGAAATCAATAAAATTTGTAAGTGATATTTTACCTATGATTTAGGGTTTTTATTTTCAATTGATTTTAAAGAAATAGGGATTAAGTTATATTGTTTTGCAAAAGATAGTCAAATTGAAAAGGTTTAAAATCTGCAAATCATGTAAAGCAAGAATAAAACAATATTTTATAATATGCTTTATTTCTTTGATATCTTTAGTAGATTTGTGAGTAATATTTCTTTTGGTCGGATTTGAGCTTCTTGATGGAGAGATGAAGTGTTTTATTTGCTTTTAAAGCAGATTTGGCCTATTTTTAGGAGCTTTTCAGTATGTACATGCAAAAAGTCTGACTTTTCCACTTTTTTGCCAACTTTTTGGGAAGTTTTTGATGCTTTTCCTTGAGCTTTCTTTATAAGCTCAGATTAGGGTTTTTGAGGTATATCTTGAAGAAAAATTAGTGTTTTTCTAAGTTCAAATTATTGTTTCTTTCTCAGATACACATTCTGAGAGCTTGTAAACTTCTTTGTACTCAAATTTTGAGAGTTTTCACTCCTTCATTCAATAAAAGCAACATTCCTATCTCTAATTTTTGTCTCTATTTGCAGTCTTAGTATGATGTCTACATTATGATTTTGTTTACAGATCCTTTTCATGTCCTATTATTGCAGATCATTGATACAAAAAGTTCATTTAATATAGGTTGCATGATGTGTTTAAGTCTAAACCTTCATGCAAATCAATTTTGTACTAGTGTTCATGAGAGATTGTGAATTCATTGTTGTTTTTCTAAAGACTATTTATGGGTAGACTATCAAATTCATTATTAAGTTTGAGATCATATTAGATAGGTTTTACATTTTAGTCATATTCTATATCCCTTTTCCCAGAAGATCACTTAGAATAGGATCCATCATTTAGAGAACCAACTCACTCTGGAGATTCACTTTTCACATAGATCACCCACATCTGAAAAGGGTTTCCATGTTTCAACAAATAGTTTTATTTTTTGAAAATCTAAAAAAGGGTGCATATCTGATTGATAACACAACCATCCTAGCAAATAAGAATTTACTCTAGGAAGAAGAAGACAATAGATAAGGAGCAAAAAATTTCCACCCCATGCCACTTCTAAGGAAACAAGAGAAGCTTTTCCTGAGAGATCAGTTCCATCACCTCCAAAACATGCCCCTCCTATTGTGATTGATGTTGAATCACCTCCAGGAAGTCCCACTCTATTGGAGCAGCCACCCCTTAAAAGGAAAAAGACTAAGGTAAGAGGAATAGTGGATTAGTCTAATAAAAAGGATGATGATATCCTTGTCACTTTTGAGGAGATACAACAGGGAATTCCCTCTCCCATAAGGGAAGTTGCTTCAAGCTCAAGGGAGGATAACCTTAGACTAGGAAATGTTGAACTTAGAGGTCTAAATTGTGTAGATGATATGAGGATTGAGGTCTGCAAAGAATTTATGGATGATGACTCTTTTGTGGAAATAAGGGAATTCAAAGATTTTGTATGGAGAGCTAAAGCTCCAGAATATGTAGAGAAGGTTGATACTAAGAGGAGCTTACATACGTAACTCCTCAAAAGTATGATTTAGGAAAATGTAAGGAAGGCTATGAAGGTTGAATTCCAGAATATGACTGCTAAAGAGGGAAAAGAGCTTGTGAAGAATAGTGGTGTATTGTTGTTACCTGAATGGGACATTGTTGACGCTGTAGTGCTTGATACTATAAGGAGGTTTGCAAGGCCCTTGCTGCAAACTAAAGAAGAAGAAACATATATGGCACTTTGAGGATTAGCATTTAGTGAAGAATGGGATGCATTAGCAATCTGGTCATTGTCTCTGGGATCTAGGAATCCAGTAGTGGTTGAACCATCATATTTTAGTGGAAAATTGATGATAAAGAGAGTCACTGACACCCCAACATTAAAGGCAACTGATATGGCTGTAAATGTTGTAAATTTTGATAAAGAAACAGTGGAAGACCTCACTCTTGATAGAGATGATTATAGGAACAAATATAATAATCTTATAGGTGAATATGATAAGAGTCGGCAAAAGGTGGCCATGTTAGAAACTAAGGTATCATTTTATAAACAATAGGTAGAAGTACTAAGAAATCAGGGTCAAACTAGTTCAAGTCATGCACCACTGAATTCTTTAGCTGCACATTATCAATCTCCCTCACCTAATCCATCTTTGGCAATAGTTCCATACAATTTGGGGCAGGAGCCACTCACAGTTGAGAAGCCAAGTACACCAGGTTCCATTCCATTAGATAATCCTACAAGACCACAACTCCTCACACAAATTGAAGTTTATAAGAAATTTCTTGAACAGACACAGGCCACAATGTATGAGAACAATTCAAGGATTGTTCACACTGTCTTGAAGCACCTGAATAGAAAGATTCAAAGTAAATTGAATAGTGTTCATGCAAATTATTCCTTCATGTTGCAAGCAACAAGGTTATCTCAAAGGGATAAGGAGTTGGCTACCCCACTCCTTGATAAATGGATTCCTAGAGCTTAGAAGTTGAAGCTCATGGAAGTTGGGGCCAATCAATAGGAATATAGATACCCTAAGGTTATCCCAACTTATAGATTTGTCAATGAAATTAATGAACAAGCGTTTCAAGGGTATATTGCTCCACTAGAATAGAAAATAAGAGAATTGAAAACTAATTATGACTAGGAATATTTTTCATTATTTCTAGACATTCAATATACTTATGATGAAGTGAAACCCCTGTAGATGTGGAAGAAACAAATAGACAACACCATTGCCTCTCAAGCAAAAATTATTTGTGAAAAGGTTGATATTAATATTCTGAACAACACTTTGGAGAAATTGTCTTTTATCATTAGCTTTTTGTAGGATTTTGATAAGGAATCCAATTTAGTAATGATAAAATATTCTCCATATAAGGAAGAAGATGGATGAAATCATTATTTCAATTGGCCATCTTATGTTGAATATGAATGTTGTCACCTAGAAATGCACCCTATGCACAGTTTGTAAGACTGAGCTTTCTAGTGAAACAATGGGATCATTTCAAGGCTGTGGGTCACCTAAAACTGAAATGAACCTCCGAAGAAGGCTAGCTTCCTTTGTGTATCCACCTAAACTATCAATTTTGTAGGAAATGGAAAGAACATGTAAAATAAAATAACTAAGGTGATACAACTGAATTGATGAGATTAATGGAATACCTAGGCTGGCAAAAATTGTCAATGATCAGAAGAATACACATCAATTTCTATGAGCTACACATTAATATGTCAGAAACAGGTTTGATACACACACTTTTTCAATAAAGGAAAAGACTTTCATAGAATGGAATCCATGTGTGATTATGTAAACACAACTTTATGATTCATATAATGGTGCTTTTTACAAAGGAGGGCATGAAACATCAACTAAAGTTATAAAGGAATGAAAAGAATTCACAAGATAACTTGATTATTAACCTGAAATGCACAACACTTTGCAAGAACAATGATGGGAAAACTGAAACATCAACAGAGGCCATGACAACTATGTACTTTATATTCCAATGTCGAAGTGAGTTACAAAACATACACTAGCTGAGAGAGGATTGCTCAAAATCACTAACTCTTCTAAATGCATTATTCGAACTGTTTACAAAAAGGAAAAAATGCCTTATATATCAGAAATAAGTCGGCTCCTTAGGGCATACAAAAATATCGGTCCCAAAAGATCTATCCATAGATCTTTTTATGAAATTAATGCCGTGTTTAGTTGGATCACTGTTGTCTATGTCGGTGTGAAGAGTCACTCTAGGAGTGGTCTTCTTGAATCTTTCTACAACCACATTTTACTCACACGGTGTCGTGTCCACTCTCTAACCTCCCTTTGGCCTTGAATGCTCTGAGCTTAGAATAGATACCGTTACCTTTCGTGTTGATCTTCATACGGTTCAGGCGCAACAATTCACTTGTAGCCTTCTTTGATTGGTTGAGCATACCCCATGTAGATTCTTGGTGGTCAAAACTCCTCTTGTAGAATCGCATCTCAGCGAGACACTGAAAGTGTCTCACCGATGTGATTATTCCCTTCTGTAGCTATCAACATAACATGGCACTATCGATGAGAGCTCTTATCGAGCTCACAAAGTCATACCCGATATCACTAAGCCATGTTAGAACACAATTCTATCGCTGAGACATCATGTCAAAATCTCCATTCTTTAGCGAAGGCATTCTGTTTCGGCGGGACTCCGATCGGTCGCTAGGACATCACAATGATGACTCCTCTTTATGACTCAAGCTCCAATTCCACTTCGTCCAGAGTTTACTCGGTCAGTGAGACATCATCAGATTGGGGAGAGATCATAAAGAAGGCACAATCGCCCGTGACCTTCCTCCTGGAGTAAACCAGAGCCCATTGGTGTCTCGAGCGCACTCCATTCTCTTGAGCTCCATATTTATTTTGGTAAGACATTAGGTATTATTAGGAGCTTCTTATCCCGAATTCACAAGATTATGCCGAAGCCATTCCACTTCGGTGAGACCTCAAATAGTTGCTAGGACCCCATGGCGAAAGCCCCAACTCTTGGCGGTGGGGCGGCTTCCCTCGGTGGGACCTTCCTTGTTCTAGCGATCATCAAGGCCCTTTGGTTGGGGGAGACCTCCTTGTCGGCAAGAGGTTCTGCTGAAGGCACCTTGCTTTGGCGAGGGCTCATTTCGTTTCACTTCGACAAGACTTCATCTTATCGCCAAGACCTCTTAGCGAACTAAACTCCTACGCCGAGAGTCTTTAGAGTCGGGGAGACCTTTTTCCTTTGGCCAGAGCCTACTAGGTCGGTGAGACATCTCACCGACCTCCTCATCATTCTCCGAGTCCACCTTGACACTTTCCCGAGCTTCATCCTCATTGGAAAGAGTCAATTAATGTCACCCCGAACTTACTCCACCTTACCGAGCTCCACATTCCTTTCACTGAGACATCATCAAGTCGGGAAGACTTCATGGCGAGGCTGAAATGTCATATCGATATCTGCTTCCGTCGCTGAGACTACACCTTGTCAGAAAGACATCATCGCGATGGCTAGGAGCCATGCCGATGTCATACGTGTCAGTAAGACCTTCTGCATTTGGCGAGGCATTATGGCGAAGCTCAACCACCCCCTCCGGCTCAACATCCTTTCAATGAGACATCAAGCCTTCGGTGAGACACCATGTCGAAATGAAAATCTCCTGGCAAGGTCCTTACTTTCTCTTCAGTCGGGGAGACATTTCTATCTTGGCAAAACCTTTCGCCGAAGCTTGCTCCCTATACCGAAGGCATCCTTTCAATGAGACTTCCCCAGGTTGGCAAGACCTTACACCAAAGAAAACAATGTACCGAGACCTCCACTTTTCAAACACTGTCATCGTGACTCCTCGTTGTCGCCGAGACCATATGTTGAAGGAAAATTCTTATGCTGACGGTGAAGCCCCCTTTGGCAAAGTACTTGTTATCAGGGAGACTCCTACCGAACCTCATTGTTGTCACTGAGAAAAAGGCCCATCGCCTAGACATCTTGCCCGAGGTGACCATCCTACACCGAGAGCACTTTGTTTCGGTATGACTCCACTCCTTCGGCTAGACCTTATGGCGATGATGCCTACATCTAGTGAGAGCCCCTTTTAGTCGGCGAGACATCTGAGTGGTCTTGGCGACTTTGTTCCTAGAGGATTTTCATGCTGAACTTTCCTAGGGGAGGCTCTCTAACTGAGTTCCTTATGACCTAGCAATAGGTGTAGGATTTTTCCCTTTGTTGCGAATGTTCCATTTGGCCTCTCGAAGATCTATCACATGATTATCCTACCTGATTGAACCTGTAGGTGAAAAATAGGCAACAATGAATAATGGAAGAGAATATTTATTGATCAATTGGGTCTATAAGTACAGTGAGGGAAACATATATGATTGGTCAAGTATAACATAGTTCTGGCCTTTGAAAGAGTAATGTGTAACAAATATATGTTCTTGATAGCGAGTATTATAGATGAGTGTTAATTGCTGATGATATGAGTGCTAATGGGGATGCTTGCTCACCTTTTCTTCCTTTGAAAATTTTTCATTGTACTCAATGGAATGGATGTGCTAAAATGACTTAAAGGATATTCTTTTAATCATGTTCCTTTTGAAAGGTTGGTTTTCTCCTCACAGCAAATGGAAACGATCTTTGTCTCATGTGTATTCCCTCCAATAGAAAATGTAAATATAACTGTAAAGTGAATATGTCTTGTAGCGGTCCAATTAGGATGTGACATGTGTACTCTTGGCCCGAAGCTTGTTTTTCTCCCTTGTTTCCATAAAATGGAATTCAAGGTCATTAGTGCGGGTCTCTTTTTGAATTCTAGGATTGAATTATACAATTGAAAAACACAAAGTATGTTTGAAGTCTTTATCTTAGGCATTGAGTCTAGTTAGTAAATTTTATCAAATGTATGGTTCCTAAGTATATCTAAATGATAATTGAAGTTTTCAAATTATGTAGTCTCTCCAATTTCACTTTGCATCTAAATTATTAATGAAAACTCTGATCAAAGATCATTTCATTAATCTTCATCGTTATTACACTTTGATGTATGATTTAATTTTAGCTCTGGTTCAAAGGGTCAGTTGAAATTCTTAAATCAAATTGTTGATTAATATGCAAGTTGATTGGATCTGATAAGTAGTCTTAGAGTCTAATTATTAATTCGTGAATTGAAAAGAAACCTCATGTAGATCATGGATGTTTAGGATTAAATTTACCTTGCAATTCAATTTACTTAGACTCCTAGCCCATAGAAATGACACTAATCTTAATTTTTATAAACAATCCTTATGGTTTTGATCATCCAATTTGAGAACATCACTTATAAATAATCTTTAAATTGATCTATTATTTGTTGTGGTTGGTTTTGTTTCATATTCTCATCTTTATATGTGTAATTCTCTCAAGGAAATGTCAATTTCTTGAAGGATTTCATCTTCCTAGCCTCTGGTGAGAATACATCTACTTTATCATGCAATGTATTTGTTAATTGTTTAGAAGAGTCATAGGATATACATTGTGGGACTACCCTCCTAGTTTTTGTAGATCCCGAAGTGCAGGAGAAGGAGCATTAGTGCCATATCTCATTTGTTGGCCAACTATCTTGCAAGTATTTAAGAATTGAGTCTAGCAAACTCATAGGTACTTGGCGAGACCTGATTGGTTCGTAAAAAACAACCAACAAAATGGAAACTCTACTGGGGATGTAAGCTTTACAATTACAAGTCTTCAGAGTGCCTTATCAAAGATCACTATAATATATGATGATTTTTACTTATAGATTCAGTCTATTTCAATCTTGTACTAAATATTGTTCAAATATTTGTCATGTGTCCCACCAAGGTTCATGTTAATTTTCCCGCCCTTTCGTTTTGAAAGGTTTACGTTCAAATTTCATTCAAAATCATTTTGCATTTGTCAAATTTCGTTTGAGTTTCCAAGGATCTTGTGAAATTTGTATGAATCATAACACAATTGCTATGAATTTGTCCCAAGGAATTTGGGTGGCGACTCTAAAGTCTCTGCGCCAGTGCGAGCCAGTGTTTAAAGATATCAAAGAAGTAAAGAAGAAGAATGGAAAGAAATCAAGAAAGTTGATAGACATGAAGAAGATCCAGAGAAAAAACTAGAAGGATAATTTCCCAAGCACATGTGAGGAAAGTGGGAGAAAGAAAAGGATACTAAAACATGTAAGTCTACTCCCCACCCAATCCTTGAGCGTGATATTTATTCTAGCTCTAGTTCAGAATGTGAAAATAATTTGCTAGATTTTAGTGGTAGTACCCCTATTGAGAGAGGAGAGGTTTTTGTGAAGTATTTTGTAAATGAGCAACCCTCAGACCCAAGCTTACAAGCCATGGAAATGAGGGAAAGAGATAGAATACAAAGATATAATGCTAGTGCTAGACGTGCTAGAGTTGAAGGACATTTGACCCCAAATTCCCATCCTTATACTCCCATTCCTCTAGACCTGTTAATAGGGGAATGATGAATATGCCCATAATGTTGTTCCCAATCAAGCTGAGGTTGTAGTAGCATCGGATGTCGATTCTACTTTACTAGAGGAAGAAGAAGTTCTTAATGATATGTAAAGGCTTAGAGAAAGAGCCTCAATATGTAATGAGAAAAAAAAAGAACAGGGATGAAGAGAAAGAGAGAAGGATAAGGGAAACCATAATGCAAAGGGATATGTTAAGGAGAAAAGTTGAGGAAATAGAATAATTGGATAGGTTAGTAGTTGAAACTGTCTAGAAAATTGGTCCTATTGTTCAAGAGATTGTACCAAATATCCCTATAGTTCTCTCTATTGATAATGCTACTATAAACTCACAAACCAACATTGTTGAAAAGACTTTTGTCCCAGTTAACCCTCCCCCAAAAAATACAGATCATGTTCCCCACAATGTTGATAAAGGAAAGAGACCTACGGGTAGAGTAAATATAGATGAG
>VDFB02203471.1:0-22562 GCA_007258455.2 Sequoia sempervirens
AACTCCATTACAAATTGCGATACTCTTTATTTACATGTAATAGATAACACATATAGAATTAAAGACACTTCTAAAATGCGGACACTAGATGTCGAAGATAGGAGAGCCACAAACATGCGTGAATAAATGCAAACATTGAAGCAAGATATGGAGGAAAAAAACAAAGCAAGTGAGAGAAATATAGTAAAGAAACTCCAAACCCTAATGGCCTAAGGCCATCTTGAGTACTGGACACTAAGCTACCCCACCTCAAATTATTTTCCTTTCTTTCATAAAAAATTGGCTTTCCATAGCATAAATTTTCAATAATGGATGTAAAATAATAGTAGATCAAATATGATCAATATGCAATACGATACAATGAAATGACAATTGATTGATTTAAAAATGAGAACCCTTTGGTTATATAGTCAAGTTGAGACATAGGATTAGAAAATATTGTGACAAGTGTCTTAATCCTATGACATGAGACGACAAATATTAAATTACCCAGGACACAAGAAGTAAGTAACATAAGATTAGATCTAATGCCAACTAAGACCTAGAAATATTCCAAGGACCTATGTAAACTTAACATGTGAATAGGACCTACTAGTGGACTAGTTAGGTAAAACACCTTATTTACACCAACATATATGGCTAGCATAAAATTATAACATAAAAGCACGATAATGTTACAATAAGAACTTGAAACATGGATAAAAAGTGAGGCTATCGGGTATTTTAAGTGTATAAGCTCTAAGGTATGAAAATTGGTTATTAAGGAAAATGACTTAACCAATAATCCAAATGGGTGGTCAGTAAGACAACAAAGTTAGATGCATTAGTGAAACAACTTAATAAATTTCCACAGGCTTAATAGGTACCAATGAATTAGAAATTAAGAGAAAGCAAGATTGAAATGAGGGCTAAGCTTTTTAAGATTTTGAATAAACCCTACAAGACATGAATATTAAAACTCTAAGTTTTTTGCAAGGCCTAACAAGTAATATTCCCCATATTTCTTAAGATAGAAAGTTAAGTTGTAGTAGGAGTCTTAATTATAATAAAATCATATTCAGATGGATAGATGTGTTTCAATTTGGATTCCTAGAAGAAATAAATATCCTCATGAATTTGCATAAGAATAATGAACAAGATTGTAGGAATAATTATGTTGAGTTTGAGTTATGTTAGGAGTTCTAGTTGGGAGGCTAGCGTTTTTTAAAAAATAATTAAAACCTACTAATTTTAAAATAAAATTAGTTGTTTACAAGTTGATTATGTAAATTTAATTCTCTAGAAGCAAAATAAAGTACATTTATTTTATGTTTAGTTGAAAAAGTGATCTTAGGTCTAATGCTTAGATCACTAACATCAATCATTTTTCAAAGAACATTAGAATGCAAATCAGAAAGGGAATTAGATCGACTTTCAACCTGAAAGGTGAGTCAATCTATTTTGGATTTGATTCTTTAATGCCTTGGAAATTGATTTTTGATGGAATACAATGATTCCACTAACTAAACTATGAAAATACAACATTCTGTCATGAATTATGGTAAACTATAAGCTAACAGACAAATTTGGGCTCCAAAAAAGTAGAAGGCGGACATTAATGTACTTGGGGTTCAAATTTGAGCTTGATTTAGGTGGACAAGGGTGCCAAGAGTGTCCTAGTTCAGAGATATGAAACTAAAATTTGACTTCATAGTCCTCAATTCCCTAGTCTATGGCTCCTTCCTTTTGAATCTCACTATCAGATCTTCATTTGTCATTGAGATAATTGAGTTTTTGTATCTTGTCAAGTTGTAGGGCTTGAATACATAAACAAGAAAATTTTCTTCAATTTTCTTCCAAACATCTTCAGATCTATACATGCAAATTCAAACGGAGAGGAAGGGAGTTGCGGCGCCGGTATAAGTGAAGCTGCGTTAGGCGTTTCCATATCCCACTGATGGAAAAATTGATAAAGGGCTTATTATTTTCCAGGGGGATACAATTCAAATGATAAAAATGAATGTTGAATCAACAAACTCACTACAGCTCTATGGAAAATCCTTGATGTTTTATGATGGGCCGGAAGTCCTTAAATATCACCTTCAGGCTTGGATTTCAACTTGAAGCACGATTTGATTTGAAGAGACCTACAAAGGTTAGTTCTCCTACAAAACATGATGAAGAAACGACGCTGATTAACTGACTAAAAATAGAAATATACTTTTAAATAAATATATGATGCTTGACTTGTGTATTTTTGGATTGCTTTCCCAACACCAGCTCAATAATTTTTTCAAACTATAACTGTATACAGAATCTCTAATGATGAAATTACTAGGTATTTATATGCAATTAATATAATTTTCCAAAAATCAAATCTTGACGGTCGACATTTAGGATTTGAAATTCAAATAATAAATTTTCAACCTCGACATATTTAAATTTGGGACCATTTTAAGTGGACAAGGGCACCTTTGTCTAGACCCACTTTTTTGGGATATGGAGTGTCAGGGGCAAAATATTAAATGCCTACTTAGGTTTTGCACATCTGATTTCTTGATAAATGATAAAATGGGCCATGGAATACATAATTTAGGCAATTATTTGTGCATAATTAGGTCCAAGCACATAGGAGGGAGCAAAATCTAGTGTGAAATTGTCAAGGGTGACAATTTACGATACTACATTTTTTATAATATTATATTTTTTGAATACAAATATGAGTTTGTGAAGAAGTTGATAGTAGTTTTTTAAATAACTTTATCCCAATCATGAGGAGAAGCAAGGGCCCACTCTCCTTAAGGCAGAAGAATTGTTATGGTAATTTGTAATTTAGATTTATTTCATTTATTTAAGTTGTTAAATTTTATTTCCATTCATTACATTTCAATGATTTCATTTTTGTTGTTTAACATAAGACTATGAGTACTTCTTTTCCACGGATTTGGATTTATATCAACATTTAACTAGGCTTGATTTACCAATAAAATTTAAAATAATCCATAAAATTTAAGTTTATTTGTTTCTAGGTATACATAGAGGGGCTACTTTAATACTTGTCTCCCTATTGTAAACAACCTTGTACACCACTTTGGTTTGACAATGATGACATTATTGCTAGATTTTTTTTGGATTTGATTGTGTAAGTTTAAATTAGGCATGAAAAAAACTTACACAATCATATCCAAAAACAATCTAACAATAATTTCTATGAATTGTGGAAATTTGTTATCATTAAATGATGATATTATTCATATCTAAAGTGGATGCTTGAAAACAACTTGCATCAAGGTCATGATATTTTATTTGAAAAGAAAATAGACTCATAATCTTGTTGAGTATGAATAAAAAATAAATTATTTTTAAATAATTGTTTTTACATATTGAAAAAAGGTTCCATTATTAGATATTAATGAAAAATTAGAGATCAAAGAAGAATGTAAAAAAAGAAAAATAGAACCTTGAGTGAGTTCTTTAATATTTTAAAAGAGACTTGTGCTTGGAAGAAGGATTGGATTCTTTGGAGTAACTTGTGTTCTCTTAATTAAAAAATCATCAAAACCTTTATATTCATGAATTGAGAAAGCTTAAAGTATTCATTATTTTATGATTTTAGCACTTTGGAATGATGATTTTTTTGGAATTATTATGTGTTGAATTTTTATTTATTTTTCTATAGAAAAAACTTGGAACTCTATTAATGGAGGTCTATGTGTTATTGTATGGACTTTCAAAGAAATCTTGGAAAAGTTAAAGTTTTTAATAATTGAATTATCTAGAGAGATTTAATTTGTGGGCACTTGTAAATTAGAATGGTAAAGGAAAATACTAGGAATATGATTTTTTTATTTTTGTGTGTGTTCCTTCACCTTTCCTAAGAGTTACTTTGTGGATTTGGTCTTCTTAGTTTGTTTTCAAAATTGATGAGATAACTAGGAGATGTGGAGTGGCCATTCCTTCAAAAATATATTTATTGTAGACACCTAAAAATGACCTAGGCCTGCAAGCTTCATTTTTACCACTTTCGTCCTAGCATAATTATGTCATTTAATTATGTCCTTGGTCCACATTCGACTATTGATTAAATAATTCATAATTATTTAATTAATTCATGTCAGTTATTCTCATGATTATTAAATAAATAAATTTTGTTATTTAATTAAATATGTCGTTAAATTTGTCTAAGTCTTTCTTTAATTAAAATAAATTTCTTAATTTGTTTATTCCCACTATCATTTAATTCTTGCTTGATTATTAAATAAATAAATTTCATTTATTTATTAAATATGTCACTATTTGTCTTAATTAAATAAATTGATTAATTTATTTAATTGGTAGTCATATCTTCTAAATTAAATAATTAAATTTAATTATTTAATTCCCCAATTAATATTCTTTTTCATTTTAGATAAATTAAATTATTTAAAATGTCATGTATCAATCTTAAGCTGTCGGTCTTTTTGATAAATGTCACAGAAAAGATTATTTATTATGTCAAAATCCATAGTTTGAATTATTTTAATTCAAATTAAAGTAATTAATCTTCTAAAAATCAAGCAATCGGGCAGATTCTTGATTTTCTAAATCTTATCTTCAGTTCACATCTTATCTCTTTGATTTTTCGAATCAAGCAAATCAGGCAATCTTATCTTCTTGATTTTTCGAAAATCTTTATTTTCTAATTAATTTGTCTTATTTATTCTCCACCGTCGATCCGATTTTATTTTGACCATTCGATTAAATATTTTGCCCTAACCCTAATTAGGGATTCTCAGGTGTAATCTGGATCGTTCATTTCATTGATTTATCTCGTTCGTCCATTCGAAATGACATTTTCTATAAAATGCCATCTTCTTCTCATTTTTCAGACATATGCTGACATTTTGCGTAATTATTATAGGCATTTACTTAGTTTCACATTTATTGTCATAGGCAATTGTAGTATTTCAATATTGGCATTTGTTTTAAGCATAGGCATAGACATTGGCTTTTAGACATAGGCATTTAGACTTCAAGTAAATCCTTTAAAACTTGTTTTAGTCTTGTCTCTTGTCAAAGTTGCTCATACAAATCTGAGGGCATCTTCATTTACTGCAAGCTAGGAGGTGTAACGAAGGTCAATCATGGAAGATGGAGAATGCAGGTGATATAATTCTCTTTTACTTTCATTGTATTCCTTTGTGCTTTGTTATATTCAATGGATTTTAATGTTATTTGATCTAACCATCTAACAAATCTATTTTTCCCTTGATTACATTAGTGAACCTGACATTTTGTAGAGAAATTTGTGTGTGTTCTTGTTTGTTTTCACTGTTTTGCAGGGTACAGCCAAGACGTCATACGAAATCCCGTCAGCGTCATTACAGCACAGAAAAATGGACGAATAAAATATTTTCAAATAGTTTCTGGGTTTTGTAGATCTCGCTCTCATCTTTTCAGAACATCAAACGGTTTTAAATTTCGTTGAGATTTGAGAAAGTTATGAGCATTTTAGTGATCACAGTTTTTTTCAATTTAATTTTTAAACCCGTGTTTTTCTTTTGTCTATAACATTTTTTTTGTGCAGAATTGTGGAAAAACTTTTCTGGGTTTTGAAGGTCTATCATTTAGCTTTCCATGGATATCTACCACTTAAAATTTTGTTAATTTTTGAGCAAGTTATCGCTGTTTTAATTTGCTGCTGTCGTTAATGTTTTTTTTTTTTTTTTGTGTTACTAATCTTCTCTTGTAGCGTGTGGCGATCCCCATTCGTGTGTCGAAGACCATTGATTAAAAAGATTACTAATTCATTGTTTGCAGATTCAAATGTCGAAGACAAGATAAACAAACATTGTGCTTGTTTTTCTTTCATAGATTAGCAAACATTTGATTTTGGTGCATATAAAAAGAACACATGTCTTCTTTGATTGATTGTGCTTGCAAGATGGTAGGTGAGTATGCTCTCACTTAGTGAAAACCTCGTGATCAGAAAACCAGACCCATCTTTATTTGTTAATTACCTTTCACGATTCGGTATATCGGAGTATCATCTCCCCTTGCGCATTCGTGCGATCCTGGGTGTAAGAGAAACGGTTACTGACTCTAGAACTTGGGCCTGTTCTGGTGGGAAAAAGTACTTACCCCAGGACGACTCAGACCGGTAGCACCCTGACACCGAGGGACTTCCAACGGTATATAAAAGTGGGTTCTTGGGGAAAGCCCAAGAATCACGAGCGTGGTTCCGACAAGATGGATCTGAAAGGGGACTCTCACCGCATGGATCACGCCCCATGAATGGAATGCCCGAATTAAAAACCTCTTGTCTTAGTGTCCAACCATTCTAGTAACCGTTGCTTGGTATAGTGCAGGGTACAGTATCATGCCCGAAGACACTCACTACTGATTCCCTTGAGTAGAGATAGCAGTTCTTGGGAAGTCACTACCCAAGAATTCGAATTTGGTGTGCTTGAATGACGTTAATGAGTCGTGGAGGGTAGCCAATGCCACCAAAATTCTAAGCTATCCGCTCTCGAGAAGAAAATGTGTTTATCACCAATCTGGGGTATATCGGTGGGCTATACCAAGTATACAAACCCTTGGCCTCTTGGCCTTTTAGGATTGTACTTGTTTCATGTGTGCTTGCTTACACCAAAACATCATGCTTGTCAAGTGTTTTCTAAATTTTCAAACAATATACCCAACATTCACAAATCTAAACACAAACAATCGACCTTGGACAAATCAAACTTTTGAGCAAAACATAAAAAAAAACAATCTCAGTCCCCATTTTGAACTTAGACTTTGCATTGTTCATCTTAGTCATCATTTTGAACCTAGACATGGCATTTATAACATTAAGTCCTTAGTCAAACATCATCATCTTAGTCCTCATATTGGCCTGACAACCTTGTCATTTTGCATTAATCATTTTCTTAGGAAAACGTCATCATTATCTTGTATTGTCATCCTTTATTCCAAAAATACAAAAAAATTAGTGGCATAACTTGTCATCTTAGTCTTCATTGTCCTTTGGCATTAGTCATTTTCTTTAGACAACATTGTCATATTGCATCCCTTATTGTCAAAAATCCAAAAACATAGTCTTGCATTGTCATCCTTTATCCAAAAAAAAATCCAAAAAACATAGGCTAGTGTCATCCTTGCATTTAGTTGTCATTCTCATCATTCTCATTTGAGAAAATCCCTTTTACAGTTGAGACTAGGCTTCAAAGACAACAACGACAAATGGCAAACTTTGGACAAGATTCTTATCCCAACATTGACAATAACACTTACGACACGAACAAACATTGGACTTTTTCTGACCCATTTCACAACATGAACATGCAATCTTCCATGAACATGCCATCTTCATCACAAAACATTTTTGAGCCATTCATAGAAAGAGACCAAAATGGACGAGTATATTTCAAAGACATAGAAGCTGCAAAGCAAAATCCTGATATATTCTCCTTTGTAAAAAAATATATCTTACGTGACCCTCAAAGGTATCTAGCCATGCTTTTGGACTTAGGGGCTAAGTTACCACAAGGCTTTGACATAAATACTTTGCCACCATCCATCTACCCTCACCATCAACAGTCACTTGACATAAATCCTACCAATAATTCACAACAAACGTCCACTTATCACCCTTATCCTAACCTTGACAAGGGAAGCCAACTGTCCAATAATCCATTCCAAACCTCCATGTCATATTCTGACCCTTCACCTATTAATTATGTCCAAGTCTGCATCCCTTATCAACCATCTACCAACTCATGTCAAGTCCCCACATCATACCATACCGATCCGGTCCAAGTCTCTGTGTCCTATTTCAATCAACCTTACACCAATCCAGTCCAGTCGAAGTCTCCATGTCATATCCTTGTCCTTCAACAGTTAATCCAGTCCAAGACTCCATGACATATCCAGTCCAAGACTCCATGTCCTATCTTTGTCCCTCACATGCTAGTCCAATGCAAGTACCCATGTCTTATCCTAGTCCTTCATATACTAGTCCAGTCCAAGTTCCCACGTCCTATCCTAGTCCTTTGGTCATTAATCCTTTTCAAGTCACCCCCCCACAAGCCACATCTAGTCATGAAAATTCTTTCATAGTCCAAAGTCAAATCCCATTTAATAAACTTGAGGATACATGTCAAAATGAAAACCCAAAGCATAACCTTATAATGTCACCCTCATGTCAAGAACAAGGTAGTCCATCCCATGACCCTATCTTAAACTCCATTCAGGGAGTCCTTCAAGACAATCATGACATCCAAAACACACCTATCCATGACAACCCCATCTTTGAACAAGACCCTACCATTGACCAAGAAGTCCAAATCCATGACAACCCCATCCTTGACCAAGACCCTACCATTGACCAAGAAATCCAAAACGATCCACTCCTTGACCTTTACGCCATTCATGATCAAAAACTTTCCAATCCTATACATGCCTCGACTATTGAAAATTTCCAAAATGAGACACTTGCCTCCATTACACACATAGACGATATTCCTCAAGCACAAGAGTATTCCAATATGGACATATTTGAAAAAGATCAAACTATAGCTGAATTTACTGGACTCTATGACACTAACCATAATGATGGCTTCGACATTTCTTTAGAAGCGCCAACAGAATCATCTGAACCTGACATGTCACAAGATCAGACCACAGATATCAGTCAGGAATATGTCCAACAAGACAATGAAGCTAAGACACTTTATCACTTAGGGTCATCTGTCTTTGTCAGAGCAGGCTTTCTCGCAGACGAAAATATTACAAGTGATAGTATCCACATACCTAATGATGGGTTAGCATCTTGCTTTCAAAACAACAAATGCCCCATCATGGAAATAGAATCTGTCAAAGCATGCAATATCAAAGGACTAGGCATACATGAGCAAAGAGATTCAAGAACCAATCTGACTCGGACAAATTACGGACATCAAGGTCTTGGCTATTCTCCCGGACAAGCAGATCAAAATGATGTTGAGTGGTACCTCCCTCGTCTTGGAAACCTTGTCAGATACAAGCGTCAAAATGGAGTCCATGAGAAATCCTTGTCATGAGATTGTTGCCAACACCCCTCCACCCACACCATAGAAGCCATCATTCTATCATGAATCAACCTCCCCGCCTGGGACCAGCAAAAATAAAGTGCTTACAAATCAAAAGATCAAAATCAAATGTCAAAGGCCATTGAATCAAACAAAAGGACAAGTGGACAAATGAAATTAAAATGGATCCCAAAGAAAGATGGATCAAACAAAGACACCAAGTCAATCACAATGTGGAGCCACAAGACAAGAGGACTCCCACATATAACACATGTCCACCTCCTTCAAAATGGTCATCAAATAAGGCATATAAAACTGTTGGTTCCAAACACCATCCCTCCAAAATCTGTCATCCACCATCCCAAGTTTGGAAAATAAAAAGTGATTCGTCCAAATGTCCAAAAAAAATTTCCACGTCTACCATCATTCGTCATAACCCTACATCTCGTTTAAAGTCCAAAAATCCCACGTCACAAATCCGTCACATCATGGCAGCAACTCTTTACCACAAGGACTCTCATGGCACTCTATTGCGATGTGCGTATTTTGATAAGGCCAATTCTAGTATCAGAAAGGATCACAATGACATCGATCAGGTGTATACAAGTGCTATGATCCTGACAAGACAACTCCTTCAGCAAGGTCATTTTTGGCATATCATGGCACCAGTCTCTACATACGGCCTTTGTCAGTGGATTCGAGCGATCAGTGGTTATCACAAAGCATCCAAGCTATCCACAAAATTAGAAATACAAAAAATCAAAGAATAAAAAATCGTCACCCTCGAAAACACGGCAGAAGCGTCTTGGTGACACCAAAAATCAAAATTCAAAAAAAATAGTAAAGAGAAAATTTCATCCTAATGGTGAAAACACGGCCAAGCCAGTGCCTTGGATAAGAATACCATGATGATGAAACACGTAAGCCAGGCGTCATGTGTAAAATAAATCATCTATGTGGACTCTTACACTTGGGGGCAAGTTGTCTCATTTCCCATGCCTTCCTCATGACATTGACATCCATCTAAGCCCTATCATTTCTGTCCATTTTCCCACCTGCCTTGGTCTTGACATAAAACTGGCACACATAAATCATGCTTTGGGAAAACTCTTGACATGTCTATCCTTTAGTCATACACAATTCACGAAATATCATGTCATTGACCATCATAGTCTTATTGTCCTTATATGACCACAGTCAACGAAATCATCCTTGACAATTCCTTAGTCTCATGTCTCCCATCCTTTACCAAGGCCACCTTTTGTCCTTTTATGCTTGGCAAAAGCATATCTTGGCTTTCCTTGTCAAAGCGGTCTAAGGAGCTCCATCATCCCATCTATTTCTTAAGTCATTCCAAATGCAGCGAGTCAATTCATACAAGCACATTATCAAAATTTTGCTTGAAATTTGTGTTCTGGCATTTTGTAGACCTTGATACTTTCGTCACATTATCGTCGTTTTCCTCACGTTGTTTCGGGATGCGTCCTTCCCACGTCAAACAACGTTGTCATCACCTGTCAATTGGTATTCATCTTGACTAGGGGCACAATCATGTTTTTCCTTAGATTCTCATGTGTAGGCATCAGTCATTTGCATTTGTCACGATCCTCTTAAACGTCAAAATCCAAAAAAATCATAAAAATGACAAAAAAACAAAAACATCAAAAAGTCCTAAAAAAGACCAAAAAAAATCATAAAATGTCCTGAAGAAAGACCAAAAACATCATAAAATGTCCTGAAGAGAGACCAAAAACATCATAAAATGTCCTGAAGAAAGACCTAAAAATCATAAAACATCCTGAACAAAAACACAAAAACATCCAAATCAATGTCAAAATCCTAAAAATGGAGTCAAAGTCAGTCATGTCAGTCAGTCCATGTCATTGTCGAACTACGTTGTCTCTGTGCATTTGCTATGTAGGCAAGGCCATCGGTCGATGAGTCCCTGAGACATTAGGTCAGTCCTTTTAGGTTGGTCCAAATAAAATCATGGCATTTGTCACAATCGTCACATCGGTCAAATAAGTCAGACATAGTCAAACTCAGACACAAGACGGTCATTTGAAGCGTCAATGTCAAAAGAATTAGTCAAATTAGACAACCACCGATCCGATCAATCCTCTGATCAACATTAGTCAGCTTGCCAAAACATATTAATCAAAATAATGTCAATCTTGTCACTCTTTGGTCCTCTTCAAGATGTGTCCTTCTTGGAGTTAGACCTTGTCGAAATGTCCTTTTCCTTTTTCAGGACGTGTCATTCCTGACAATAGGCCCTGTCAAATTGGAAAAGCTCTTAAACTGTCAAAACTGTCAAATCGACAAGAATTCAATCTTTGGCAAACAAACGTTGGCAAACAAAATAAAATGGTTGTTAATCTTTTTGGTCTATCTTGTCTTATCTTTTGACTATCTTGGCTATTTTGTCTTATATTTTTATTGTCTTATCTTTTGGTCATGTTACTAGCTACCTCGAGGATGTCCCATGAAGGATTTAGAGGTGCGATGACGTCTCCTGGCCTATTTTATTTTCTTTGGCTATGCGTGGATTGTCTTGACAAAGACTAGGGAAACTTCACCCTTAGTAGCGAGTTAGGATTGTTCATATATCTAATATTTTCAGTGGGCCTTAAGTCCACATCATATCATGTTGTTTGTTGTCCATTTGTGTCATTTTTACCGCCCAATGATGATTAAGAGCAATGAATATTAGTCCTATGGCAATGTTTTGAAGGATTTGGTGTAGGAACTAACATGCATCTTCTCTCACCCATCTCATATAAGCATTGCATTCATGTCTTTTGCACTAAAATTTCTTCGTCTCTTCATATTCTAGTCTCCTAACCAATTTCGAGAGCACACCCATGTTCTTCGAACCCGTCTGTCCTCTCGAGGGGGCATACCACCAACCCTCCGCCGATCATTCTTCCTCATCTTATTTTGCCTTTGGGGCATATTTGACTTGTTTTCTTTGTCTAAACCGACCATGACATTATGACAAGAGGCCAAAATGTAGACTGCCTAAAATGACCCTAGGCACCGAGCTTCATTTTACCGCTTTCATCCTAATTATAATTATTGTCATTTAATTATGTCATTTGGTCCACATTCGACTATTGATTTAGTAATTTC
Source organism: Sequoia sempervirens (assembly GCA_007258455.2). Lineage (NCBI taxonomy): Eukaryota > Viridiplantae > Streptophyta > Pinopsida > Cupressales > Cupressaceae > Sequoia > Sequoia sempervirens. Next base: position 12,162 of record VDFB02203471.1, read on the forward strand.
ATAATTATTTAATTAGTTCATGTCGATTATTCATCGTAGTTATTAAATAAATTTTATTTATTTATTAAATGTCCATTAGCATGCAAAGTCTTCTTTAATTAAATCGTTCTTAATTTATTTTAATCCCCTTTATCATTTAATTCTTGATTATTAAATAAATAGAATTTCATTTATTTATTAAATCGTCACTAAGCTGTCTTAATTATAAATTGAGTTAATTTATTTTAAATTAATTAGTCTTTTCCCTCTGCTAAATTAAATAATTAAATTTAATTATTTAATTGTCAATTATCATTCTTGCTGTTTAGATAGGTCAGTGTTTAAAATGTCATGTCAATCTTAAGCTGTCGGTCCTTTTTGATAAATAATCTGAAAAAGATTATTTATTATCTCTCAAAATCCATAATTTGAATTATTTTAATTCAAATTAGTAATTAATCTTCTAAAAATCAAGCAATCGGGCAGATTCTTGATTTTCTAAATCTTATCTTCAGTTCACATCTTATCTCTTTGATTTTTCGAATCAAGCAAATCAGGCAATCTTTTCTTCTTGATTTTCGAAAATCTTTATTTTCTAATTAATTTGTCTCATTTATTCTCCACCGTCGATCCGATTTTATTTTGACCGTTCGATTAAATATTTTGCCCTAACCCTAATTAGGGATTCTCAGGTGTAATCTGGATCGTTCATTTCATTTATTTATCTCGTCCGTCCATTCGAAATGGCATTTTCTATAAAATGCCATCTTCTTCTCATTTTTCAAACACATGCTGGCATTTTGCGTAATTATTATAGGCATTTACTTAGTTTCACATTTATTGTCATAGGCAATTGTAGTATTTCAATATTGGCATTTGTTTTAAGCATAGGCATAGACATTGGCTTTTAGACATAGGCATTTAGACTTCAAGTAAATCCTTCAAAACTTGCTTTAGTCTTGTCTCTTGTCAAAGTTGCTCATACAAATCTGAGGGTATCTTCATTTACTGCAAGCTAGGAGGTGTAACGAAGGTCAATCATGGAAGATGGAGAATGCAGGTGATATAATTGCCTTTTACTTTCATTGTATTCCTTTGTGCTTTGTTATATTCAATGGATTTTAATGTTATTTGATCTAACCATCTAACAAATCTATTTTTCCCTTGATTACATTTATTATTCTCAGAGTGATGCAAAAATGGATGTATTATATAAAGAAGAAAATGATAAAATGCATCAATACAAACTCTATTGGTTGTGTTTAGTGTTTGATGAGAAATATTTAATGAAAATAATTTATAGTGGATGTGGATTTACTATAAGATTCATCATCTCTCCCTTGATTTTCATCTTGTACTTTCGCTATCCAAGGTGGATCACACTCCTTATCTTAGTCTATTCTTGTATTACTTATGTAAATGTAATCATCTGTGTGTCTCAATATTTGTGTTAAGAAATCAAAGTTTGATTTTTTTTCCATGTCACTGACTCTTTCGTGTTTGATATGTGATTGAAATCCATGAGCTCATTTCTATAGTCAAGTGGGGTGGACCTTTAAGTTCCACAATTTAGGTGGTGTAATAATCATTTTTATCATACAAAGTAGCTATGAAGAATACATTTAGGATCTATAAAAGTTCTTAGTTTTATTTATGCATTTAGTAGTTGACAAAAAAAATTAGTGTAATTATTGATCTTATGAATTCAACTATGTATTAACGATTGATGATATGTTTTTTTGATAAAGTAAGAAGAATTTATAGGGTGTTGTACCCTTCACATAGAGCCACAAGGGCCAAAATATTTCAAGTTCATTAAAGCATCAAAAAACAAAAAACCAAAAAACACACACAGCGGATCAACAACACATGGACGAATAGCGAACCAACAACAGACTACCTTGCATCTTCCCAGTTCTTAGATAGGAGATGGAAAACATCATCTCCGACCCATTCTTGGTGGTCTTCAGTCTTTTTCATGTCCATCTCATCCTTCATTACCGTTGATAGGGTACTCGTGACACAATGAACCAGCTTGATCGTGAAGCAGGTCAATCCATTGAATTTTTTGTCCAATTTGTCCAATCTTTCTTTCAACACATAGAGCTCCTCCCCACCAACAACAGTGTTGTCATGACCAACCTTCTCAACATCCAGCGGTTCCAAAGATTGAGAGGTTGAACCCTCCTTCTGAACTTTTCCCAAATCAGGGATGGAGCCAAGACCTCTAGCATGCTCCTCCTCCTCACCATCTGATACCTCCTCATCCATGCTATCCTTGCTATCTAATAGCTCCTCTTTCGTATCCACATCTTTAACCTGCACTTTTTTCCTATTCTTTGTTAGCCTACTAGAGTGTCAAATGATGGCATCACAACTAATAACCACCATCTCTGCAACCACCATATCCCCCATAGAGTCCTTTCTCACTACATTTTTTCCTTTGCTTGAAGGCTCCTTCAAGCATTTACCTTCCTTCTTGCCTTTCCTTTTCAGCGCGAGCTTGCTGGAAGTCTTGGCGGGGGTTGACTTGAGATCACAAAGACTAGCCATTGCACTAGTCTGGGTCGCTCCCTCATTTCCTTTAAGCTTGTTAGCAACGGGTTTGGGTTTCAACGAGTCAGTAGGGGTCAGGGGATTTTTCATAACAGGGCCTTTGGATTCGGTCGGGAATAAGTTGGTTGTAGGGGGAAGCTCAATCTCTTCAATGCAGACAGTTGAGATGGGTTTTGGCAGACACAAAGCTAGATGGAAGTGGTCGAGCCTCAAGATGAGGCCCTGGTGAAGAGGCAGGGGCAAAGGGTCATTAGGATTCAAAGTAGTGGCCTTCGCACATTTTTCAACAAAATTTTCAAGGTCCATAAGCAGGAAAAAAGGAAATCTTAACAAAACTTTATGCCTGAGGTGATTCAACAGAGGGAAATGATAGAAGTAATAGGTCTTGTACCTACCTTCCAGCGTCACATACTTCATCAAGGAAAGGCACACTAGGTTCCATAACTGAGGGAGAGCCTCACGGTCAAAACCCAACTGGTTGCGCACCAGCGCTTCATTTCCCACAAAAAACTTGTTCATACTTTCATTGTCCTGGGTTTTAGTGTACTTCAGATGCTTCATACCAGTGCACTGGAGACCTGTCGCCTATGCAATCACTTCTTCATCCACAGTAAAGGAAATGTCACCCATAGTCACATGACGATCTTTCCACGAGTTGAAAAATTGAGCAGACAGATTAGGGTCATGGCCCACAAGTCTCTCCATAAGAGGAGCAAGACCACCCTCAACAAAAATGTGCCAAACAAGTGGGTCCTTGCGGAATTCGCTGCAATTATCCAGCTCTGTCTTCACCCTATCACCTCCCATAATGTCACTATGCACATTGGATAACCAAGAACTCTATGCAAAAACAAGGTTAGAGATAATAGAAAGGTGAAAAATCATTTACACATTAAGGATTTTAGGCCAGAGACGACATTTTTTTATAATCAAGGCTAAGGACAGGTCGCACGTATGAGCCAATAAATTCCTAAAAGCAATCTTAGTGGAATCATAAATCAGGATCTCCGCATACAATCGGCTAAGTAAGTAGGATGTGAAAGGAAAGGGAGGTTTTCCTTCCACATGGACAAGGCACAAAAATCTAGGCAGGATGGTCGTGGAGCCAGAATTGGAAACACCAAGAGGGTTAGCTATCAGGGGCAGGCCAAAAATAGTTAGCCAAAAAAGGATAGCTAAAGGACGCGGGTCCAAAATAGCCGACAAAAGAAAGCCAATAAGGAGCTTTATCTCAAAATTATTAGTCACATCAAAATCAAACTAGGAACTTGGAAATACGATAGTTTAACAAGATCCCCAAAAGGAGATAACGTAAGGTATAGTCCATCTTAGAGTTAGTCATCAAGTACTTAATGCTACATTTCATGATTTCCTTTTTCAAAATGGGCTCCATCCCATTATTTGAAAAATTCCACTTGTTATCCATCTCATTGGTAAAAATTTTCCACATAGCCCAATAGACAAGCATGTGGACCCCAAATTAACTAGCTAGGCGCATGTTTAGTTATCATCATGAGTCAAATATGGGGTTTGTTCCTTGAATATTAAACCCTCGATGTTAGGAGGTAAGTTTCCTAAAGCGCACTAGAATTTGGCCAATTTCCAGTGTGTGCCAAGATTGGCCAAGGCATTATCCACTTAGTTCCCCTCCCGATAAATATGGTTGACTACTTTTAATTTTAATTTTTGACATAAAGAGTTTGATGTCAAGAAGAATGTCTTTAGTACTCCACCCTAGTAATCTATCAAAGTTAACATCATCAATAATAGACTTAGAGTCTCCTTCAATATGCAGAATCTCAATCCCCATGGAGACAACCAACTGTAAGGCCTTCAACAACGCTCTAGCTTCTGCAATCATAGAAGAATGAACACCAATCCCCCCAGCGTGACCAACCACCAAATTTCTGTTGTAGTCCCTTATCACACCTCCTATACTTGCTCTGCTCGGTTTTCCCTTAGCAGGCCCATCAAAATTTAGTTTATACTAGCCCCTCTCAGGGGGTTTCCAAATAGTAGCACTCCAATCAAGGGACTTGGAGTTGTCATAAGAGTTGGCATCCAAGTTTTGGTGCCAAGCTTTTTCCATGCTAATTTCCACCTTAGTCAGACCTTTGTCTGGGGATTTCCCTTTGAAAAGCGAGATGTTTTTCACAAGGATTTGAGACCCAATCCCAAACACCTCTTTCGGATCCATTTCAATGTTCCTGAAGATCCTATTGTCCCTCTCTTTCCATAAACACCAACATATAATGGGGGGGACGTAGTTCCAAATTTCACCAATTAAAGGGTGGGTAAAGGGTCCAGACCAGCTCGATATAAAGGAAATGATGTCCTTACACATAATCCATTGGATCCCCAATCTTCTTAAAGCCACTCCCACACCTCCATAGCAAACGGGTAGTGTAATAGTAGGTGATCCACTGATTCTTCATTACATTTACATAAAAAGCATATGTTGGGGATCTCGAATCCCCTTTTTCTCAGATTGTCCTGAGTAAGAATCTTGTTATGGCAGGTAGTCCACCAAAAGAAGTTCACTTTCAGAATCATGTGACGATTCTAGACCTTCTTCCATAGATCAATGATAATACCCTAGTATGTCAGTAGATTGTACGCCGATTTAACTGAAAGATCACCCTGATTATCATGAATCCAAAAAAAATCATCCCCCCTGCAAGAAGAAGGAAGCTTGGTGAGGGAGAGATTTTCCTACAGGGTCTTGGCAAGGAGGCACAAATTAGGGGGAAAAGGGTAGCAAAGGCTTAAGTCATTCCATTTCCTACCACCCTAAGGCCCAAGGAGATAATCACTAATATAAGTACCAAACAATTGTTGAGCCAAACCCATAAGATTCCTGAATTCAGAATTTTCCAGAGGAGTGTCAATTAACCAAGTGTCCTCCCAGAATCTAATTTTATTACCATTACCAATCTTCCATTTGATCCCATTTCTCAGAAGATCCTACAAATTGCATATACACTTCCAAACCAGGGACCCCGCAGGGTGAGATCTGATAGGATATCAATCAAAGGCCAATTCTGAAGGTACTTAGCATTCATGATCTTACACCAATCCTTCCTATCCCTTAGATGGTCCTAGCCCACTTTGGCCAAGAGCTTTATTGGTATTAGAAATAGTCATAATCCCAAGCCCACCACAACTTTTAGGTTGGAAAACCTTGTCCCATTTAACCAGGGTGAATTTCTTTTTTTCCTCGGTCCTTGACCAGAGGAAATTCCTTTGAATTTTCTCAAATTTTTCAGCAATATATCTAGGCATCTTAAAAAATGGATAGAAAATAGATAGGGATACCTTGAATAATAGCATAAAGGAGTTGTAACTTACCATCATGGCTAAGGAGCCTTTCCACCCAGCCAGCTTTCTTTGGATCCTTTCCAATATAGAATTCCAAAATTAGGGGTAACTTCCTTGATAGTAAGGGGTAACCCAAGGTAAACTGAAGGAAGCATACCACTCAAAAAACCGAGAACAACAGTCACCCGAGTTTCCAAGTTAGGAGTGTTGTTAAAGAAGTAAATCATGCTTTTATTGTAGTTGATGCATTTTCCAGAACAAGAAGCATAGCTGTTAAGACATTTTTTCCATTTCTTGGCTTCAATCACAGAGGATTTTCCAAAGAGAAAGGTATCATCAACAAATTGTTGGATCACAATCGGCGCTAGGGAAGAAGCAGCCTTAATCCCCTTAATGGACCCTTCAAACAACATATTAGAGAAATTCTTGCTCAAGACATCCCCCACCATAATAAACAGATAATGGGAAAGGAGGTCTCCCTGTTTGATACATCTCCCAGCTTGAAAAAACCCAAAGGAATACCCATTAACCAAAACAAAGAACTTGACCATCATAATACATTCCATTAATATATTGATCACCAATTGGTTAAATCCAAACTTAGCAAGGACTCTAGGGACAAAGTTACAGATCACCTTATCATAGGCCTTAGAGATGTCAAGCTTAAGGGCCATACCCGCATAGTTGCATCTATCCATGGAGTGGAGTAATTCATGTGTGGTTATAGTAGCATCAAGGATATGACGACCTAGGACAAACCCTTTCTGAGTAGGGCTGATAATTTTATCAAGAAGCGGTTTGATGCAGTTAACCAAGATTTTAGAAAGGATTTTATAAAAAGTAATATATAGATTGATGGGGCTTAAAGTCAACCATATGTTATGATCGTAGTTGTATCAATTTATTTTAATAATTTTTAATCATGGATTCAATACATATTGTTCCACCTAATTCCATACAATTATTTATGGTTGAAAAATGGAGATACATATAAAGAAATCAGGGTTATATAGAGTCACCATGGTACACATAACATGAACCTAAATGAGGTAATAAAGAAGAGAAAATTTATTTAATAGGTATACGGAGGCTTTTTGAGATACTATACATGCCTATGTATCTTGATCTTCTTCATGTCAACTGAATCTTGTAGGTCACACCTACCAAAACATGATTCAACGGGAGTCTTTGTTTAGGAAGTACTATACTTTGAGAGGATTTAGCAAACAATGAGTTTATCAACTTAACTCCTCAAGATTTTGATAGAATTTAGGGCTTCTTCACCAACCTAAGTCTCTAAAATTGTAGTTGACATAGTGTGTTATTCAAAAAGATGACACTTAGTTTATTCTTTCCATCCTTACCAAGCTTGGTCCTGACTATTCAATTCTTGTTTCTAAATTTTATGCTACTAGAGATACACTTGGTACCAACTTCACTATTCCTTCACTTGATATTTTTGCTACATCACTCATTCGAGATCAAGAAAATTTGATACATATGGGCTCATTGAAGTATTCCAAATCACAGGTTCTTATTGTATCACTAGGCACTAGAGATCCAACGAATTCAAAGAAAAAAAGCAAGAAACAAAAGTAGTAGGATTCCAAGTCACTTGAGCAAGCCAAGGAATCATATTCATAGGACACCTTTGATTCTTATTCCTCTTCTAGGGAAAACTTGTCTAATAAGGATAGACCAAAATATGTATATTGCACAAAGACATGATGATCATTAGTGTTAGTCAAACCCCCACGTAAGTGTTGCCACCTCCATGGATAGCCATAAATGATTGAGATAAAAAAATAGACAAGATAAAGAAATATAGATGTGGTATAATAGTATGCTAAAAAGATAAATATGCAATGCAATGTAGATAATGAAATAAAGAAACTACAATTACCCTCCTTTAGCATGTGAGAATTTTGAAAGGAAGAAGGTGAAATCTCCAAGATTGAAAGGGTAACATGAAGTGCCTTGTGAGAGTGAGAAAGTGTGACCAAGGTGATAGAATTAAGTTGCTCTAATGTAGAAGGGAATAGAGAAATTTTTAAGAATGGGAGAATAGATTAAAAAGTGAAATATTTTTGAATGAGGAAAACTTTATATGCATGCAAGGGGTCATCCATGGTGCACCTACAAGCTGTAGAGGCATTACACTCATGGATAGGTAGGAAGTGTAATGTCCAAATGACTAATATAGTTACGAATATTTTTGAGGAATTCATGCAATGCGCAAATGTCTATACAAAATGCATTTGTCTATGACAAAAAATCAATCTTAAAGGCCAGGAATGAAAGGGTTAAGGGTAAAATTAAGGGGATATTGTATTATCAAATTTAATTTATCTAAAGGGGGGGTTTATGGAATGTGAAATTGCATAGGATGCAATTTTTGACATTACATTTTTCCCCTACTTTAGCAAGCATATGTATTGTATTAGATGTGAGATAAAGTAGAGAGAAAGAGGCTAAAGAGAATATACCTAGGATGAAGAGGACATGGGTCTTATATCCGTATATGAGATTAGAAAGTTGAGCCAAGATGTAGAGAAGAAATAGGTGTTCTATCTTGCAAAGTTGATTGTAGTTTCATAGAAAACATGTTAGTTATAGATAAACACATTAGGAAAAAAGTGAATAATAGATGTGATAAATTTGATCAAATATAAAAATATCATTGATAAGTATGGCTAGCAAGATGTGTTATTGTAGGGACCATATGACAAGCAAATAGAATTGTGGCTACAACAAACTACGTTGTAGAATATCCATAGGAAAGAGAAGTCTAGTTAGGTTTCCCTCAAGATAGAAAACAAGATCAAGATAAAAGACAAGTCTAGTTAGGTTGCCCCAAAGCTAGATGATGAGATCATAAGATATATTTTTTACCTATTTTTGAAAATAAAGAATAACTAGATATGCTTACCCCTTAAAATTATGTGTGCTACATAGAGGAGAAGAGGTTATTCTAAGGAGAAGAAAGAAATAAATATTTTTTTTCATGACATACATAGTGAGATATATCCAGGGAATATTATCATGTGAGGGATAACACATAAAATCCACAACATTAAGAAGAAGCAGAAAGATAAGGAGAGCAAAAGAATAAGGGGATCCAAGTATTTGAGGTTAGAATTGATTATAGATGTATATATAGTGTATATTATATGAATTTTCATCACCACCCAAATAGATCAGAACAAGAAGAAGAGCACATGAAGACAAATTAAAATTTGGGCCAACATGGAAGAGGCCTAAATGGTCTGATGCTTTGCATCATTCTCAATGTGAAAAATAAATTTTATAAGAAATAGAAGAATGATGAAATAGATAGAATAAGTTTACAATATATTTTCTCTTCTATATCCAAGTACCTACAAGGGTGTCAAGGGTCCTCCAAGGGAGAGTACAAACATTAACAAACAAGCATGAGGGAACACAAAAAAAACACATAAAGCTAATCTAAAGATAAGAAGAGGTACTGCTCTAGTCTAGCACCTCTAACAATTCATCCTAATCCCAATCAAGATCATTATAAGGGGAGGGAAGACAAGCCTATTGAGGAAGGATAGCGAGAGTAGTGCCTGCCAACTCACCTGCAATAAGAGCCAAGGAGCAGACTACCTCAATGTCCCCATCAACAAGATCCTATGAGGCTAACGCCATTGATTAGGAAAAAATGGATGAAAGATTCAAGATGTCCTCCATCGAGTTAAACATGCACTTCTTTGGGGAGTGTAGTGACTATGCAAAAGGAGGTGGATGAATCAAGGAGTCATTGCCTAGATTTAGAGAAGAGATAGTGACAAACTCCAAAGAAGAATGAGACTCTTCTATCACAAGGATGGAATAGACCAGACTAGAACAAGATGAAAAAAAAGAAGAATTCTTATGAATATCCTTCAAGGTGATGACGTGCTTTGATTTATGCTTAAGAGGAGGATGTGGAATACTCACATTAGAAGTAGAAGAAGAAGAAGGGACCATAATGGATATGGCCTTTGTGTGAGCCATATCCATGAGATTGAGAAAAAGACAAAAATCAAGTAGAGAAGTGATCAAGGGATGCTCCAAAGAAGGAGCGATGACCACTTGTAACCACTTAAGGAGAGGTTCATTGAGATCATTCAAGGAAGTTGAAAGTAAAATTGGGGGAATAGGGGTAGAAATAGGAATAGGGATAGAACTAGGAGAGACAAAAATAAAGATAGAAGTGGAAGGCTCATCCTCAATCTACTGTAAGGTATTGTATTATCGGGCCCATGCTCATTAGTGACAATTACGTTCACATGCAAGTTGGTTTCAATGGTTATGACTACTAGGAAAAGAGGCCTAAGAAGACTCTAGGGTGTTCTCCACTACAGGAGAATTCTTCATGGCCGTTATCAACAAAAGAGTAGGTGGGTCAGTGCAAGATCATGGGGGTCCAAACTAGGACCCTAAGTGACAATGAAAATTCAAAAAAATAGAGTTAGGCAACTTGACATAAAAAATGAATAGGTTATTAACATAATTTGAAAAATATTTAAGAATAGAATTTGTAGA
>VDFB02203474.1:0-11183 GCA_007258455.2 Sequoia sempervirens
TTTTATGTTAAAGGGGATTTTAAATCCAATATTTGAAATAATATAAATAATATTAAGAATAAAGCATTTTTTTTAAGATGTAAAATTTGAATTGAATAGGATTTTATTGAATCAAGAATTAGCATTATATTTAATTTAGTCCTAAAATTTTAAGAATTAGTTGTAATATAAGACTCTATAAAAGTTAGTTTATAATTTGTTAAAATGCATGAAACCATAGAGAATTTCCTTAGAATACACTTAAAATAGTATTTATTATAGCAAGAATAATAATGGAAGGTGGACATTATGAAGTAGGTGATTTCATACCTTACACTATGTAAATTATCTTAGGATAAATGTGACAATCTAGATTCATTTTAGGAAATTTATTAGAGTGTTTATTTCTCTTAATGTGAATAAAGTTTTAAAAAAAATATGGATGATCAAATGAATAAATTGAATCCCTTCAAATAAAAGTATTTAGAAAATATATAAGTTTGATTGTCTCTAGAAAAGGAAGAATGGGTATAAGATTTAGCATAATTTGACTTTAAAATTTAAAATATAAAATGTTGAATCTATTAGTATGGGGTTTATTTCAAAATTATAGACTTAGCCAACTGCTTTTATATAGTAACTTATTCCATATCTTGTCATTATTCATGTAATGTACATAAGAAGTTATTCTAGGTTATTGTTCAAAAGTTATAACCAAAATAGTAGACAACTATATTTTATACATATGGACAAAAATGTTGCAAAATGAAGGGGGGAATTAAATGTCTTACGATAAGTATATGAATATCCATAACAATTGAAGAGAGTATGTGAATATAGAAAATCAGGATGTGATATGAATAGGATATGTGCACATGTGTGAAAATATAGGGGTAATGACATTGGAGATAAAACTTAACTTTAGACAAGGTTGTACAATTTTTCAATATGTAAATGTATTTTTATTCTCCAAAATAGGCTTAAAAATAAATTGAAAATAGCATGGGTATGCAAAATTGACCATTATATTTATCCTCATTATGTGGTCCACCTAATTCCTTGAATGATCGTGTATCTCAAAATTTGTAGCACCTACAAATATGATCTAAAGCAAATATTCATACAAAAAACGTATGATGTAATGTGCCCTATAAGGGATGATCATGTAGGTTCATCCTTTCATACGTGCTCTTGGTGTAAACTGCAAGGTTTCATAAAAAGATGTAATGAGTAGCTTTTATCTTGCAATAGAAAATCATATACAAAATAGGGGCTCTGTTAAACTATGTAAGAAATATAAAAAGTAGGAAAAGATTAAAGTTCGGAAATTCCTCCTATTTTCAAGGTGATAATGTTGTACTTGGCTTAGAGGATATAGGATGGCAATGCACATGGAGAAAATGGTGTGCCATGCAATCATTGTCTATCTATTCAAAGTTCTGAGAATTTGTAGCTTACACTTATCACTACATGAGAGCTCAATATATAAACATTAGTGATAGTGTATTTCCCCCTTCAATTCTTTATATTTAAAAGATGCAAGGAATTGAAGAAGTGGGATGTAATATTTAAAAATAATGCAATCACATAAGCCAAGATCTAAATGAATAAAATTAATTTAAACACAAACTACAAGAAAACACACAAATGATCTAGAATCCAAACATAGACTATTCCAATATTAAGTATATGAAAATAATTGCTTAGAAATATATAGACCACTTGGATGCATGGCTAAAGGAGATGAAAGGACCATGCTAATGTTATCTAGCGCAATATCATTAGGTAGTTTATTTAGAGGTTTCTAAATTTATTTGTACATTATATTAAACTAAACTGAAATATTATAAGTGATTTCTTACACATACTTCCCAATGTTAACAATGTTCCAAAATGTCGATCATATGAGACCTTAAATTTTTGTCCATTCCATAAGTTTTTAAATCTTTTTTAGTATAGAATATTTTAGTTTCTTTTAGGCCAAAACATTTTTGTAAGTTTTGAAAACAAAAGAAACTTGCTCATTTTGACCATTTTGTTTAATTTGTTGAAATAATATTTTATTTCAATCATCTATTACATTTGACATGTTAAAAGATTAATATTTTATGTCAACTTTAAAATACAAAAAAAAAAAAAAAATCCCTTAGAGATAGTTCAGATAATCAAGACATTGGAAGAAAAAATAAATAATGGTTGTAGGCTCAATTCCTTTGGATTTACTTCTACATGAATGGAGATAAATTCACATGGACATGTAGATTATAATAAGACATGACAAGATTTTACTTTATAGATCTCACCAAATATTAATTCTATTATTAAACAATTTTAAAAAAATAATTAAAACAAACTGATGAGAATAATATATTCCATCTGCATCCTTTTTATATATCTATGTGAACACAATATCATTAATTCGAATAAAGAATTCACACACCAACTACACAACTTAAGTGTTAGTTTTGATGAACACTCTATATAAATGCCACTTGCCATCGACACTTTTATTATAAGACCATAAATTTTCATATTCTAGTTTAATAGAATTCTATGATGGTCTTTCTAGTCCCCACATCCAATGAGAATTGGAAGTAAAGATGAAGTTGCATCACCTGCGACTCAAATGTGGAGACCTTAAAAGGTTCTCTAAAACGATGAGGAAAGCTCACTAAACAGAAACTTTAGCATTTGGCAAGCAATACGAGAAGAGCTTGTTCCATTTTACGAATGCAACACCAAAGCGGACATGGTGTAATGGTCCCGGGGAGAGAGCAAATGCGCTTTTGACCCATATTTCCATTTGCTTTTGTCTTGCTCAACCTTCACCTGCTTCGTCGAAGTTTCTTGGGGACATTTGTGATATTATTTCTTTGTCAAACCCGAATCGGAACCATCCACTCTCTAACCTCCCCTCTTCCCTCTTCCTTCCATTACGATTTCACTTACGTCTACAATTGTGTGACTTTGTTTGCTTGTCGAGCACACCAATGTGGCATTGACATGGGTCCTCCTACTCCATCCATATGACGATTTCGCTTACGTTTCCACACTTTGATTCACTAGTAAGTTAACCTGATTTTATTCCTATATATACAAACGAAGAGACCGGATGGACAGCTTCACTCATTCTCTACGTTTCAGAAATCCAGAGGATATGGGCAGTTCTTTATCTACTTCCCCCAAAACTCGTCCAACAGCAAAGTTAATTGTGGACGATTGTGTGCTTCGGGAGTATGAAGATCCAGTGAAGGTAGCTCAAGTTTTAAGCGAAAGGGAAGGCTTCTTCGTCTGCCTATCTGACACCATAAACTTTAATGAGTATTTGTCCCCTCTTTCTGCACAGGAAGAATTGCAATTGGATCGCCTCTATTTTCTCCTTCCATTGACAAGATTGCAATACCCTTTACTGCCTTCAGAGATGGCTGCCATGGTCGTAAAAGCAGCTGCTGCCCTGCAATCAAAGCAGAACAAGCACAGCATTAGCAAAAAGCGTCGAGGTCCTAAAGTCATGCATGCGGTGGAGCAGGAAATGGATGGACGTCAAATTCATAAACCAGCTTTTTATAGTTTTAATGAATTTCCAATTTCGGGAGCGGAGTCGAAGCGCATGACATCAACAGGGACGAAGTTCGACGGCAACAAGCATAACAAGTCATGGAGAACGAGACTTAGCCCAATACCCGAGGCCTTCGCTTATTGACTCATTATCTACTAAAGCTTCATGCATTCCAAAACTTCGCCCCAGGAATTTCCCCGCATATCCGGTAAAAAGGGACGCTGATTTGTAAAGCTTTGGTTGTCGGCCACGGCAGATATGTGAAAAGGTTTGGATGAGACAGAGATGAACAGAGTATCTTCCAAGCAGATGATGAGAGGACAATAGTTTCATCCGAATCTACAAGGAAAAGTAATTTTTTTTTGAGTGATTTCGGACTAATTAAGGCATTTATGGCAAAGTCCAAAGTGCATTAGGCTCCAATTCAATAGTTTGTCTCTGATATCTTAAAAATGTATTCTTAGTAGGATGTTGGATGTCTTGAAGTCAAAATCTTCATGTGATGTGGATGGAGTAGAGAATTTGTTTCTCATGAAACTTCAACCACAATGCTTCAAATAGAGTGTGAAATTTTATGTACAAGTGTCAAGGAAATGAAATGGCGTGAAATATTCTGCTTTATAAATGAAATATGTATATTTGTATGATTGATGAAAATTTGCACTTTTAAAATTGTTGTCTTTAAATCGAAATTAAAAAGAAAATATACAATTTTAAAATAATGAAGATGTTTGGCAAGTAGTGTTTTTGAATATGATGATAATGTATAATTTGGAGTAGTAAATATGGTTAGATTATATAAGATCAATAGTTAAGGTTATGATTGTAATAAATATTTGTTAGAATATATCAATTGTAAATTATATGTATCAACAAGATTGATTTAAAAAACTATAATTTGTGTTGCAATTGTGCAGGCCTAATAAAACCAAACCATAAATCTTATCTCAGTTGTTTTATAAGAATATTTGTTTTATTGTAGAACTATGAGAGTTGACAAATAATATTTAAGATAGTTAATGACTCTTAATTCAATCAAATCTAAATAACAAGCACTTTCTTAGATTATTTGGAATATTAACATGAATTTTAGGAAAGAGATTTAACTTTGTTTTTGTCAATTTCATAAGTATATTATGAAATATTTTAGTTTCTCTTAATACTTTTTTGTAAGCTATTGAAAACAAAAGAAACCTATTTATTTTAGCAATTTTGTTAATTTGTTCAAATCTTTTAAATTTCAATTATCTATTATATTTAACTTCTTAAAGATAATATCTTTCTCAACTTAAGTTTTAAAAAGTAGTTCTCAACTATGAATCAAATGGTCAAGCCATTGGAAAACACAAATGATGGTTGCAAGTTCAATCCTTTCAATTTTCCCTTGCATGGGTGAAGGGCAAGTCATATAGATGGAAGTTATAATGGTGCATGTTAAGACTCATATGAATGGAAGTTATAGTGGTGCATGTTAAGACTTCACTTTTCAAATCCCACCAAGTATTAAATTTTCTTTAAAAAACTAATTAATAAATCCTCAAAATATTTACAACAAAATGATGAAAATACCATGTTTCGTCTGCATCTTTTTTTATACTTATGTTAAAAATATTACCATTTGAAATACAATTGACATACCAACTACACTATTTAAGAGCTATTTTTATCAAAGAAAAATTCTTATTGGAGGGTTTTATATTAAACTCATCCCTTAGATGTTAGGACCTTGAACTCAACAAGACTTGATCTCTTGTGGACTCATTCAAAATCTTTCAACTTCACCAGCAAGACTAGAACCCGTCAATAATCAGCTTCATTTTGAAACATTATACATAAATACTAACCTTCATAGACACTTTTATTATAAAACCATAATTTTTTATATTTAGTTTTAAGAGAATTCTATAATGGTCTTTTCTAATCCCTACGTCGAATTAGAATTTCAAGGAAAGAGGAAGTTGTGTCACGTGTGCGCAGGAAGAATTGCAACGGGATCACCTCTATTTTCTCCTTCCATCGGAAAAATTGCAATACCCCTTATGTCTTCAGAGATGGCTGTCATGGTCGTACAAGGAGCTGCTGCCTGCAATAAAAGCAGAACAAGTCGATGTCCTAAAGTCACGCATGAGCTGGAGCAGGAAATAGATAGACGTTAAATTCATAAATCAGATTTTTATCGTTTTAATGAATTTCCCATTTCGAGAGCAGAGTCGAAATGCATAGCATCGACACGGACGAAGTTTGACCGTAACAAGTATAACAACTCATGGAGAACCAAACTTAGCCCAATACCCGAGGCATACGCTTATTTATGCGCCCGAGAGAAATCCTAAACAAGTATTTTGAAGGCATTTTTACCTCCGATGGTGTAAATTGCTTGACAGGCAATCACCTGCAATGAAATCCATCTCAGTCGCTTGCCATTTTTCCCAAATGGAACTGAGTTTTATGTCGAATGGTGTAGATTGCTTGACAGCCCATGGACGATGACGAAACGAATCTCAGTCGTTCATCATTTTGTGACCCTTTTTGCTGCTTTCGCCACCGCTATCCTTCTCTTCAACAATTCAGTCTGATATTTATGCCAAAGGCATCCCACGCTCAAGTTTTGCAACCCCTTTTAGGGCTAAAGTTGCGGTGCTTGGACTTCACGATGTAACATCTCAGCCCAGTTCATCTTTTTGGGCCCTTTTACGCTATTTTCACCATTTTTGCGTTTTTGCTTCGCCCGGCGCTATTGAAACTTTAAGTTATGCTTAGTTAGTGCATCACTGTATTATGGATAATTAGAGATGGGTTAGCGGTGAACATTAGGCAGTGCTAGGGTTTAATTTTTGAAAGTGGACATCCGCATATTTATGAGATCCCTAACAAATGTACTAATAGTATTGTGGGTTTCGTTTATTGTAGCAGAATGTCAATACCAGAACTCACAGAGGCTTCTCTATTCTTAGAAGGCATGTTGATGAATGCCTTCCATAATGAAACCAATAATCCATAAAAATGGAGCACGAAGATGAATGATCGCAGTTTTGATTCTCTAAATATTCTCTTTTCGACTGACATGGGTTGACGCAAACTTACCACAATTGTCTTGATTCTTGAGGTAAATTCGGTTGCATTCTACATTTAGTTCCTAGCCGTTGCCAAAAAATTTAGAGGGTTTCGAGCCCCCATTTGCAGCTTCATAAGGAAAGAAAACTGTATAGTTTCGTCATTTATTCAGAATATTAAAATTGGTATATTTGTTGCTTGTCTGTTTCTCAGTCTACGATTCTACAGTAGACAGTTTTCAACCTTTTCCCTGTCCATGCATTCTATTTAATAGAGAGACATCTTGCTCCCAAGTCTTTTCATGTGCAACCTAGATAGGGTTAAATCCCATCGTAATGGAATACCATAAGGAAAGTCAGCTTTGTCCACCGTACTGGAATACCTCCTCACAAACAATTGAAGTAGTTCCACATTTTTTTCTTGAGGAAATACACCCATTGTTTTGGGCTTCTTTGTAGAGATCATTTACTGTTATTTCTTTTCTGGGTGCCGTTGAGAAAATTTATAAGTTATTTGCCAAAAACAAATAGTCTTGTGGATTTTTCACCTTTTTCTTCATTTTTATGCGGAAAGATTTAAGAGGGGTTCGTGATATTTGTTGATTTGTAGGTCATGCTTTTTCGCTGTGTGCAATCTTTTTTATGATCTAGTCACACTGTAGTCTAATGGTATTTGATCCCTATCATTAATATTTGTTTGTTGTGGAGTACTTTCAGAGTTTTGTGACATAGCCACATCCCTTCAGTAATTGGCTGTCGTTTCTACCTCATTACCACCGCATGCTCAATGTCCAGAGATTATTTATCCTCGATCTATGTGTGCTTGACGTTCCTCAAGTTTCTAGAGGGCGCTAATCTTATCCATAAATTCCCAGCCCTTATGCTAAGCGGGTTTACAACTCGCTAATTGATCTAATGCTTAAGAGAGTTTTATGGCTAGGGCTAAAGAAACTTTTAAATATGGATCCCTGGTGTTGTTGTTCTTATGGAAGGTCTAGAAGTCATCCTTGAACTCCTAGAGGGCCTTAATCTTATATATAAATTTTTTGGTGCTTTTGTTAAGTGATGGTTTCACAAAACTTGCTAGAGTACTTTACAAAATTACGAGGAAATTTTTAGTAGGTAGTAGTATGAGAAATAGAATAGACAGTAAAAAATGACAATACTATTGAAGGTCTTTTGCTAGGTATGAGTCGGAGAAACTGATGGTTGCGTCAGAAACCATTAGATTAGTTTGTCCTTAATCACTGTTCTAAAAATTCTGCTCATGTCCACCAAGGCCTATGTCGATTTATTTCCAAGCTGTCTACTTTAAAACATCAGGGAGGGTGCCATAAGTGTTTAGGTGTTGTTGGTTTTTACATTGCCTCCTAGTGAATGCATTGTTGTAGGGGATATTGGTCTTCCTTGTCTAATTTAGGATTATTAACCCTCTTAGTTCCCTCTATTGTCAAATTTTATTTTTCTGTTGTCTTGCATGCTAGAATCAGTAAGTTTCTCTGTGCAGCCTTATCATTAAGGCTCCATAATTTCCCATTTCAAACTTTTCTAATTATGCAGGTTAACCTAACAACTCCTTTAAGTGGCATAACCAACTTCCTTTGTCTCCAATTGTTTGGTGCTTACCTGTCTTAAGATGGTTAGAATTTGAATCCAGTGAAAGTTTAACTATTTTTTAAATTTCTGTTAAAACTCTTTAGCAATCCTTGTATTCATTAAGAGCCTTTATCTTCATCTTATTGCATGTCGTTATTCTCCATTTGAGGTGTCCTACAAATAGAGGGAACTAAGAAGATGAATAATCCTAAATTTGATAAGAAAGACTACATAATTACCATAGAGGGAACTATGAAGATTAGTATCATTAGACTTTGATATTGTAATTCATAATTATTGTCAGATTCTATAATTAACAGGTTTAGCAAAAGCATGTGTGAATTTTCTTCTATGTCTCTCAATGAAAATAAATGAGACCGATGATCACTGATTTGTGCCAAACAATCAATATATTCTGGCGCAATTTGTTCTCAAGATTTGCAACTAGTTTTTCCTTGAAATGGATGCAATTGGGAATGCCATTGTGCAACCAGAGGATGCATACAGCTTCTAAGGGAGTAGTTGTCTTTAAAGTGATAAAGTGCCAAAAATGGGTGTTAACAGTTTTCTGCAGGAAGTGGTTTTACCTGTATTTAAAACTTACGAATAAAATAAGAAATTTAAATATTTAGCTTTTCCTTTATGGTTTTGCATGATGCATGCAATTTGGAATGATGATTAAATATCAATAATAAAAATAAGAATTTAATTATTTAGTGTTTTCTATACATTTTTTCATTATGGATGTAATTAAGAATGCCATTGTGCTCCAGATGATGCTCACCATTCCCAACCAACAGAATTGTCAGCTTTCCTGTTACTAATTTTCACTGATATCCATATGACATTCCATAGTTTCTGGTACAGAAAAATGAAGAACATGACAATATGACAAAGTGATGGCAAATGGGGTTTTCTGCAGGTTTCTGCAGGAAGTGGTCTGTTTATAACTTTATATATAATATTAATAAAAATATGAACTTAAATATTTAATTTTTTCTACATAATTTCCCATGGTATATGTTTGCAGAATGCTTAGAAAGCCATAGACTCTTATCTCTATCTTTCGCATTCAGAGAAAGCTTGAAACTTAAGTAGGAGGCATATTTTGAGACCTTGATTGATGCACATCTTTGTTAAGAGATCTATTTAAAAATAGTTAAAAGGGTCATTTGTTTGTATTGGAAAGAGATGTTCAATTGTCACGTGTATTTATAAGTAATTCTCATCTATACACAGTATTCTGCCAAAAGTTAGACAATGTAATAATCTATTTCAAATGCATGATGACATAGACATTTAACTTTTGTAAAATATTATCGAGTGAAATCCTGTATAGGTATTCTGTTCTCATTTAAATCTCTAGAGGCTTCTCCTTAGTTTAGGCTAGCTTTGCATTCCCAAGTAATCTGTGTCTTGTACTTTGTTCCTAGTATGGTAAAGACCAAAACTTGTACATTGCTGGTTAGTATCACTATCACTATCACCATCACCTTGTGCAGGTGGATCAATATGCAGTTTTGAATTTTGCCACTACGTTTTCTTTTCAATTTTATTATGGTCTTTAAATTCCTATTTCTCGATCATTTTTAATGAGAAGCATACCAATTAAGTAAAAAATGTACCTTACATTCGTTGCATTGTCTTTTCAACCATATTATTTTGCATCTACATTGTTTTTTGAATTTATTATGGTCCTTAATTCCTATTTTTCTCTTATTTTCTAATGAGAAGCTTGCTAAATGAGAAAAACCTATAGCAGCAATGCTTAGGTCATTTATCCAAACTACATAACTTTGTGCTCCATTTACAATTCTTAAGATTTTCCGTATTACAGAATGTGATTCCAATCTTTTAGATGTCAAATATTTTACAGGCCTCCGTGAGAATCTGTGGGTAGCAATCTTTTTTATATTTGGTTAGATGCAGTGAGTTATAACAACATAACAAAATTTACATTCAAAAGTTGATGGGTGTGAAACTTTCTATCCAAAGATTTGCGGAATGCCTTTGAGTTTTGTAATAGAATTGTCATCTTTTGTGATATTTACTTTTGTTATTCTCGTCCACAAATGCAAAATTGCTATTCCCAGTCATTGATACAGAATAGGTTAAGCCCTGTGCCACAACAAGCGCTGTTTTATCAAAGGCATCATAAATCATCAGATCAGGCGAGAGAGCTTAGTAGTTGAAATACTTGTAAAGACAGAAAGAATAGGATCATTTTTAAATTTTAAATAAAATATATTCATTAGATCAAGTAAAGAAAATAATAATATTATGACATTGCAAAAAAAAGTGACTTGATGAACAAATTACGGTGTCCAATTTTTCTTTTAAATCCTTTTGTTAATTTCCCTTTTCTGTTTTCTTTTTGGATATGCAAATTGTGTGAAGACTGTATCAGTTATGTTCATTGTTAATTATATTTATTTTTTGCATTCGTGCTAAAGTTTAGTTGCTTGTGGCAACTAGAAAATGCACCAGCATTATTCCATGGCTATAACTCTGTAGCAGCCACAACTAAAGCTAACCAAAGTCACGTTTTGACATTAGATAATTGAATGATTCAGATAGTCACCGTAGACTGAATTATTAGTATGGCTTGTGAAGGTCATAATATCTCAAGTGATTCAACTATTAAAGGTTAATATTTTCGAGCTATGATTAAGTGCCATATATTTGGCACTCATGTGAATTTTGCTCTCTTTAATAGGGATGTTTGGCATTTGCTGTGTATGTTTCATTCTTGAATCTCTCAATATGATTTCTTCCTTGTCTGACCGAATTCTAGAGCCAACACTCAATTTTCTGTATTTTTTTAACAATCTTTTCTGATGGCATTAAGGAAATTCATTTAAAGTCAATATAATGTTTGTAACATAATAGATTGTGTAGAGGTGAATGGAATTGGCAATCACTCACATAATTATAGCTCATTTTTGTAGCTTAAATTGCTATTTTTGGTTTAATGGAGCCTTGATAAAATGAAATGT
>VDFB02203475.1:0-14369 GCA_007258455.2 Sequoia sempervirens
CCCCACCTCTCCCCTGGAACTCCCTCATATCAAAATAATTTGGGATTTGGTTCAATACAAACTCACTGTATAGTTTCCTAATAAAATATTGGGGACTTCACAATTATTGCACGGTGGGTAATCAAAGACCATATACCATCTTTCATAAAAATGGTTCTTAATCTCTTGGTGGTGGCACCAATGAATAGGAAACCTCTTTGCATTGAGGGTAAGATTTTGATTTGTTTTAGGGTCAGTGAATAGAGAGCACAAATCACCTTTAGTAATTTTTAAATCTTTTACTTGTTTATATGATAATTTGTCTGCATAATATGCCCTAGCTGTCTGCCTCCTATCTTGCCATCCAGATATTTGTTGGGTGATTGCATCTACATTTTTAACATGTCTTTCAATGAATTTGCTAGAAGCATTCTTTCTGTGGTTGAAGCATTTGGATCACTCAACCTACTGATAAGATCCTCAAGTTGTTTTCTATTGTTCTCAATTTCACTCCTCAAATTTTCTTGAGTGCCAGGAGGGAATTGAGAGAATGGTGGGGGAGGTTGATTTTGTTGTTGAGGTTGATTTTGTTGAGGATTTACCTCCTCTTCTTGTTGAGGATTTGCAGGATTTCCTACAAATTAAAAAAAAAATCAAATCTAACCTAAAACAAACAAAATCAATTTTAAACTAACAAATTCAAAAAAAATAGTAAACAATACTTACCTCCTGCATCCCTTCGTCATCGTGGAGCCATATTTGTAGAAAAAATCCAACTATTCTTGATGAAATTTGCAGAATTCCTTCCTCCTAGAACGCGAGCGCGAAAATGAGGGTTTTTGGCCGCGGGCAGAGCTGAGAAACAATGAAAAGCAAATGATACACATTTCACTTTTTTTTTCTTCTTTTAAAAGCACATAACGTGCTCGCGTTATAACATGCTCACGTTATAACGTGAACGCGTTATGTGTTTCCCCATTTTTTTCCCATTTGGCCACAAAAGTGCGACCAACTTCCTGCACCTGCCCATTAGACTATAATTATTTTAAATGGAGTATTCTTAATAAAGCATATAATATATATGATTTTATAACCTTATATTAAAAAATCTATATAAATGTTATAAGTGTATGATCCATAATAAAATTATGTTCTAATAATCCCCTTTAATGTTAATAAGAGCCATCACATGGCATTTTTCTTAAAAGAAAAAATGAAGTACAACACTAATGTAGATCTTCTTTGATAGTGTTAAATGGGAACACAAATATATGTCAAAATGAAGAGCATGTATTGTAGATTGCATTAAAGTTTTTTTTTCATAATTTATAATCCTAGTGTTTTAAAAATATGTTATATGAAGTCTTATAAAAAAAATATTGGAGCTTGAGTATACTCAAATTATCCTCACCTCAAGTTCATTACATAGTTCTCATAGATTTACAAACAAAATAATCTTACAATATTCTTATAGAACTTAGATTATGCCTAAAGGTCTTATATTATGACTATTAGGAGTTACATAATTCCTAGAGGACTTAAAGATGCCAAAGGAATTACTAATTCCTAGAGGTCTTATGTTATTCTTGTTAGGACTTTATTATGCATGTTAGGACTTAAATATGGATTTAGCCACTAGGTGGTGTCACTGACATGCACACTACCCCTCATTGTCATCACCTTAAGGCCAATCATTGATATGAATTTGGATAATTTTGTACTACACAATGACTTTATAAAAAATACACAACTTATTTTTTAGGATTCCCATATTGATGATAAATATCTCTTTTTCATATTTTCTCACGTATGAAATGAGATTGGATTTCAATAGGTTTATATCTTTGCTAATGAATAATATTATTAACAAATGTAATAAAAAAATTGATTATCATATAGGAGTGTGGTACTATGATTTAATTGCACTTTAATTTATTTTAGAAGTTATCTAATCTAGATAGCTTCTCTAGCTGCTTTATAAGCACTTCAATATTCAACTTTTGTTACCAATAATTTTTTCACAACTCCATGTGATTGCACTTGTTCCAAGTTTAAACACATATCCAAGAGTGAATTTATGATATATGGAATCCTTTCTTTGGGAGGAACTTTCCATGATTTTTAATGTGCAGTTCTCTTGTTCTTTGTAGTAAGAAATGAGAGTCTTTGGTAAGAGTAAAATAAATCTAGTTATCATTTGGTAAGGTTGTAATTTTACTAGTACCTAGATGAAAATATTCCATAAAGCCATATTGATTCCTTTTGGAGCTAATTTTGCATTTATCTTTTTGACTAAAAAATATAGAAGATAGCCTTTGAAACATAAAAATATGGTGGTCCTCTAAGATTAGTATCCATAACCTAGGTCCATTTCCACATTTTTTATAAATTTCATTGAGATATAGATCACAAGGTGCAAGAGATTGACTTTCAGACCTGGATCTACATCTGATGGGGGATTGGAATTGATTAGAAATATTTTTGGAATAATTAAACTAATGATCTTATATATTCCCTAATATTAAAAATGCAAGACCCCAAAAACTGAAAAATGGAAACATCTTACTAGTGGATCTGGGAAGTGTAGAGGACAACAAATATGGTCAAAATTTTTGGTTTTAAGGTGCCTACAAGGACTCATTCACCCATGGGTGAATGGGTCTTTGTATAGAGGTTTAGATCAAATTTTTAGGTCCTCTGGTACAAGATCCGAGCTTTTGTTTGCCACTGGTCTCATTGTCGAAAAGTCATAAATAAATGTTGCAACTAAGTTTTCATGGCTTGACAACAATGAATGCAACAACGCAAAATTTCTCCTTTGAGATCTCTTCAATTATTCTTCAACCTAAGACTTGCACATACACAAAGAGAGAGAAAAATTATTTGTTTGAATGGGGATCTGCCTTAGTCAAACCCCATGTTTGGTAATTAAACCTTGATAGAAAGAAATAATGACAAAGGAGAAGGAAATGATGAATTAACACTTGCTTATTACAACTCACCAAACCTTCAATGACTTCCCTTAGAGGAATGAAGACAAACACATCACTCTAAGGATTGGATCTTGCTTAAATTGACTTGATTGATTGCTTGAATATTTACTTGAATGCTTAAAAACGTACATCACAATGTTAGCCTTCAAAACATAACAAGAACACACATGACTTTGACATGATGTTAGGATCTTGATTGTTGTTGTAGATGATTGATAATGCTGCCCTTGAATGCTCTTGAAAATAATATTTTTTCTTGTGAAGTTCACCTCTTGCTAGATGATTTCAAATGATAAAAATAATGTATTTATAGGTGTTTATCTAGTTTCCCAAAAAATAGATTCCAAAATCCGACAATTGCAAGTTGAATTTGAATAATTAAAATGTCGTGAAAACATATTTAAAAATGGGTCTTAGGACTTAAAGGGGACCCATTTTCCCTTGGGTGAATGGGTCTTGGCCTATAAGTCTAGGACACACATATTCCAAGGTGATTAAAATATTATTTCATTAATTAAATGTTGGTTCCCCTTTCGGAAAATGGGAAAAATAAGGCTTTGGAATGCATAATTTGGCAAATTAGAAGCTTAATTAAGTCTAATTAATTAAGGGACCCAAACATAGTGTGAAATTGTAAAGGTATGCAATTTCCTACTCTACAGTCTTTTAAAAGTATTATACCATCCATGTAATAGCACCAACATCATTTATTTTGAAGACATCTAGTCTATGGTAGATTTCCTGTAAATGGAATCACTAACATTGTTAGTAACACAATAATCAAATAAAGTTTATTCTTGGTGTGGGAATAATAAATATCATGATTAGTTATATGCAATTATCATATGCCAATGAGAATATATCATTTCTCATAAATCTAGAATAGTCAATTTAAATGTAGATAATTTGATGATTATTAACAAGGAGATCATATATGATATTTTCATGAACATAATGAATAATTTTTCATGTTTCTTTTGAAAAAAAATATTCATGATTTATAATAATGATCTATAAAATATTTAAGCAATGAGTGAACTATTCTTTCCATGTTTTCTCCTCAGATAGTTCACTAGGGTGACAACCACCCATTTACAAGTAGGTGAATTATACCCAAGAATTTTTTAAGGATACATGAAGCTCATATTAATACAAATTGTATCAAATATTTGTAAACAAATATCTTTACAATTTAATGAATCATTTTAAAGTGGTGAAGAGATTCATGAAACAAATAAATCACTTCCCTCAATAATTCATCAACTTAATTTTTATGGTGTATATAAAATACATGGAAATATATGGAAAGAGCACTTGAATCATATGAACTTTAGCTTGCATTTCACTTCCAGCAGGAATTTAATATTAAATTCCAACTCTAATAAGCAAAATATTAACATGTATACAATGCAAATGTGAGCATATAAAGAAAACTAAGAGAAGATTCATACCATATGACATATGAGGGGATAAATATATTTGAAAATTTATAAATATATTTTGAAGTGGTTATAGAACTTTATTTGTGTTAGACTCAAATATTTAGGTTAAATAATCATTTGACTAGTGATATGAACATCGAAATATCAACCTTATTGATCTCAAAGAAAGCATAATTATATAAATATTATAAATTATGAGAAAATGGAGATTAGTATTCCAAAATCACCCATCTATATCAAGTAATAGATTTTGATCTCTATGATGTACATTCATGATTAGCGCCAAAATATGAAACAATGTTGAATTCTATGATGTAAAATATGTGCAAGAAATAATTGAAGAACCAATCACTTACAATAGATGATTTGATAAATTACAAGTATACACCATCTATCATAACATTGTGAAACGAGGCATTGCAGACAAACCCCTTTAATCTAATACTCTTCATGTATCTTCAAATATTGTGCAAACATGTATTCTCAAGGAAATAATATATTATTATATTGGTCATAAGCAATATTATTTTCATATATACAAAACTCTTGATGATAAGTTTATTTACATGTATGTCAAGTGTGTAAGTTGGATGATTGTAAAGTATTTGAAAATATGACATAATGAGACATCTCATAGAATATATGGGATTCATCATGAGATAATCACACTACTTCATCATATGTAAACAATAGGTTACCAGTACAATCCATTTATATTTGAATGTACTTCTAACCTTTGTCAAAATGAAAGTTTTGGAACATAATATGAAAATTACCAAGATTTATGTTTGTCTTAGGACTAATATTACAATATAAGGATGAAAATAAAAAATTCAATACTTATGTACTCACATGCATAGAATGCTCAAGTGATTTTATTTAACTCTAAGCAAAATATCACCTTGATGATCAACACAATTCGTCCTATATGAAAAAAAACATTATCCATGACTCTCAATGACAAGCATGGAGACATTAAAAAGGCAAATCAATGGCAATCTTATGGAAATGGCAATAAATTAAAGACAATACCTAATGTTCATTGCAATCAACGGAAGGGACAAAGCTACAGCCGCCTTTGATTTTTCTACCTCCTTTGAATCTTGTTATACTATTTTGAGTTTAACAATACCTTAGCAAGCAAGCAACCATAGAAAAATAGACGGAGCATCCAAAATGCACAGGCTTTTTCCTCTAATAAAATATCATTTCCAAACGGGGGAATTATCTTTTGGCGAACCCATCTGATCATCAAAATATATTATACAGAGGAAGATGATATCAACGTGCCAACAAATATTAGGAACCAAAGCTGGGCGATGTAAATGATATGATTAAATTGCGAAAGGACAAATGCTATCATAACAAGTATCGAGGGAACCAAGCTAATTTATATATACCAAATCAATGAAATTTGAAGCTTGACAATTTAAACGAGATTTGGCATTTCCAAGGCTCCGAAAATGATATTTCCAAGATATTTGTTAATTCTTGAATGTATTGTTTAAATTATATTACCAGTTTTTGTCATATAATTAATTTGGATCAGGCGAATTCATCGTCAGTAATTCATCGCAAGAAAATTCATTGCAATGAAAATTCACCACCAGCAATTCACAGATATCAAAAATTTCAAAATCTTGGAAATATATATTAAAAATGTTAATGTGATGAATTTTTGGTGGCAGTGAATTGCTGGAGGTGAATTTTCCTCGTGATGAATTTGTCATGGAGATGAATTTTCTTATGGTGAATTGCTGATGGTGAATTTTCACGGAACCAGTTAGCTGGTTATGTTATCATGGAGCGCTATTTATATTCCTCCAGTGCGATCGACAGTGCTTTGAGTATGAAACTCGGATAATAATAATCCTCATTTGAAGAACTGAATATTTTATAGAAAATTCAAATAACTGTGTTGCCACATCATTAACCACCCTCCTATGGCTTGGGGTTGATGAGGCATTTTGTGAAAGAATTCGTTTATTGATTCTTGTGACACGGTTTGCAGTATTTAGGAGTTTGGTTGAAAGATCATGATTTATGATTATTTTATTCATGTTAAAAAATATATTTTCTGATTTTATAAAGGAATTTGATCTATTAAAAGGAGTACAACTTTTTATAAAATAGGCATTTTAAAAGGTTTTGTGATTTTGATTATAAGAATATTGTAATTCTAAGAATAATGAAATAACTTTGAATTAATTGTGACATATAATATTATAAATATACATTATACATCACTTAACAATCAAATAGATAGTAGTCACAATCCTATGCTATATAAATATGTAAGGGGGAAAAAAACTAGTATGAAAGTTCTCTTAATATTAGCTATAAAAAAAATGACTGAGTTTCCCAACTTCTGTTTTAATGAATTGATTTTAAAACAATAAAAAAGACACAACAGATGCATTGCAAAATGACCTTGCATATGTGTTGATTGAGCATACTTATATTGTAGCATCAATCAACCAGGCAGAACTCTATCAACTAAACTAATTTCTACTTCAATGCTGAAATTTATCGAACTTAAATAAAATTAATTAAAATAGAATAAAACCCTTACATTACTATGTTATGTTATTACATTTTAAACTCAAACATATTTTTTTATATAATTTATTATAATAAAAAAATGTAAAATAAAAATTTAGAGGCCTCTAAAATTATTGTGATTTTTTATGTCATCTATAATGTACACACTCATTCTAATGGTCCCACTCTCCAATTTACTTTGTCATGACGATCTAATTGTCATGCTATGCACTCCATTATTGATGCCATTATATCGACTCTTTTATCTTCCACATGCTTCCAAGTATCAAGTGGCTCCATTTGTCACATCATTCCAAATTTCTTCTCTTAATGTCACTTCTTATCATCACGACTCCCTCTTCTCTCTTTTAGCATATGAAGATATTTGTGTTCACTTTGAAAGCAGTTTGGAGGTGGAAAATTTGAATGAGCTATTTGAGGAGACAAGGCTTCACAAATTCATGGACATTGAAAAAAATGAAAATGTATTAATTTTGTGTCTCTTGATCCCTTAGACTATTTGACCTCATGGACATCATTAATATATCTTCATTCATTCATTCATTTCACATTTGTTCCTTGTTCGAATAGGTGAATTCGCCTTCCACATGCTTTCATGTATGATTATGCATTATTTCCAAATGATTCTCATATCTTCCACCTTTTACAACATTTCACATTTCTTTCATACACTTTCTTGTACAATTTCGTGTTTCTTCCACGTGATTTCACTATCTTGCATATAGTTTCCTTGATGAAATAGATACACCTATCACAGGAACGTTTCTTCCTCAAAAATTTAAACACAAATCACACCTATTCACTCTACTTATCCCCATATAATGGCCCATCAAACAAAAAAACCATATATAAAGAGTTTATATGAAGTATATTGGTCTTGATTTCAAGCCTATATCGATGGTCATATGATTGTATTTAATGATTTTTGTCATAAAAAACAATTGAAAATTTGAAAATATTGAATGAAATAAAAAGATAAAATTTTAAACTTTTCGTCAAAAAATTTATAAGATTATAATAGAATATAGGTATATCCGAACTATAATATATTTTTCAAAACTAAAATATCCAAGAAAAATTTGAATATATAGGTAGTCATCACAAAATATTAACTTGACAACCACCAAAATTAAGCCAAGCGCAGCATCTTTAGACTTTCTAAAAAATATTTTTCTTTCCCGGTTTGCTTCTCGCAGCCTCTCTTGAATTTAAGATATCTTGAATATATTAAGCTTTTGTTATCATTCTTTTAAAAATCATGATGGAATATTCAGCCTCCCTATCGTAAGTTCTTTTTTATATCTATGTAATGGAACTGTGAAACAGACGCTTGTTACTAGTTTGATTTTTCAATGTTTATAATTGTTCAGTGATGAGATGAGGCGAGGCTGTTAAAGAATATTGTGAATATTGTATTGAAAGAAATAAGCAATGTGCCATTAGTAGTTGCAAAACATCCAGTACGACTCAACGAAGCAGTAGAAGACTTTGACAATACACTCCAACTTGCCCAGGTTGATCAGGGTGCACAAATTGTGGGTATTTGGGGCATGGGTGGTTCGGGCAAGACCACACTTGCGAAAGAATTATACAACAAAAGATGTTCATCCATGGAGAGGTCCAGCTTTATTTTTGATATCAGAGAAGCCAAAGGGGTGTTGCAAAACAAGCAAATTCAACTCCTCAAAGGCCTCGGTAAAAATGAAGCATTTGACAATGTAGAGCAAGGCAAGGCAATTCTAGCAAGGCATTTGAGATCTTTTAGGGTGCTCATTGTTATGGATGATGTGGATCATGCTAACCAATTGGATGCTCTGATACCTGTGAAAGAAAGCCTCGTGAGGGGGAGTCTCATCATTGTTACAACACGGGAATGTGAAGTTCTTACATCTTGGGGCATATCTTCCATATATAAAATGAAAGTATTAGATCCATTTAATGCCAAGAAACTTTTTTGTTGGCATGTTTTTTTACAATCCTCTCCTCTTGATGGATTTGAGGAGCTTGTTAAAAAGTTTGTAGAGGTTTGTCATGGATTGCCCCTGTCTCTCAAGGTATTTGGAGGACAGCTATATGGAAAGTCTTGCAAACAATATTGGGAGACTCTATTTCATAAGATTTCAAAGATATTGCCTACTGATATTAAAGAGAGACTCAAAGTAAGTTATGATGCCCTTGATGATGAAGAGAAAGAGGCATTTCTTGACACTGCTTGTTTCTTTATTGGAGAAAAGAAAAGCTTAGCGATTGAAGTTTGGGATGGTTCAGGGTGGAGTGGTCTGTATAGTTGGGAAAGACTTCTAAATAAATGTTTGGTTGAGCTTGATTACAACAATTGCATAAGAATGCATGATCACTTAAAAGATATGGGAAGAGAAATTGCAAATCAGCATTCGCCCTACCGACTTTGGTCACCTCAACAGATTATTAATGTCGACAAACAAATTGAGGTAAGATTAATACTTTTAGAAAACAATGTAAACAAAAATATCTCCTATCTAAGAAGTTTATTGATCTTACGCTTAAACAATTGTTTAAAAAGACAGTCTCGTTAGCCATTTTTGTAATCAAATTGTCTTAACAACTTACCTGTTTACTCTGTACGTGTTTGAACGGCCAATGATTTTTTTTTCAGAAACTAAATGTCATCCGAGGAATTAAAGATGTCCCCATTGGAATAAAAAAGAAAAGATCATGTGGTTGCTACTCGGAGGAGGAGGTCACACCTAATGTAAGTGGAATAATTTTTTTGCCTGCACCCTCTTTAGTTGGACTAAACCTTTTCGTGATTAAAGGAGATCATTTTAATCAAGTAATCAGTCAACTAAGCAAATATGGAGTTGTCCAAAGTTGGACAAGCTTCCGAGCTTTTCACGATTAACTTCTCTCAAAGAATTTGTAGTACGAGATTGCGACCAAATTAAGAAAATTGAAGGTTTAAGATATTGCACAAGATTGGAAATATTGCAACTTCAGACCTGCTGGGAGGAGTCGGGTATAGAAAGTTTGGAGCAGATGGAAAAATTGGGGAGGGTGGAACTCAGAGCAAACAAGGGATCAGTTATTGAAAGTTGCATTCAAACGATACAGGTAATAATAGTTTCTAGGAATAAATTATTTTAATTATCTTCATGTAATCGTGCATTGACTGAATGTTGTGCAAGGAATTTGCAGAAATGGCCAGATGAAATAATAATATGTACGCGGGAGGTCCCCAATGCGTCTTCAGTTGTAGACTCCTTACTACTCTCTCCGAATCTCTTTGTCGTTGACTCCTTCTCTAACAAGGACATTTCCTCCAGTCCAGAATTGTTGCAGAAGCATTCCTCCACTGGCGATGCCATTATGCTTTGTTATATTATAAATTGTGTTTCTCTTAGACAAATGGAAATTTACTTAGACCAAAGTAATGGTGGACTAACTCGGATGATGGAGATAGAGGAGGGTAGATGGGCATTCATAGTTGTTTTCACACAGCTTTCCGGATGGTTCGCTGTGGATGGTCATATCAGAATAGAAGGCTTCTATGGAAAGGAGGAAAAAGTGGAAGTGGAGAGAGGTTTGGCTGTGAGAGGGGAACATAGAAAACTAGTGGAAGCATTATTGTCACTTTTACAAAGCATTTGAAAATCATTGGGCGAAAAGTGTGGAGTTAATTGTAACACATTGGTAGGAGAAATGTTAAAAATGCACCTCATTAGCTCTTTTCATTCAATGTGGTGTAATTCAAAAAGTAACGGTGTAAAAAATTCAACATTCAAATAGAAATTTAAAAAATTAAAAAATATTTAAATTCTCTTTTAAATTAAATATTTGGCAATCTATATATGAGGAGCATAAAATTTAATCTACCAATTCCAATCTTTAGAGACAGTTACCCAATCTATAAAAATTATGTATAAATAGAAGAATAATTTACAAAACTAGCAAAAAATAGATTTTAAAAATCAAAGTGTCTGGTGGTCACATATGGAGGCATGTGTTTGTTGCATGCTTCAAAGTGAGGAAAGAAGGGCATACAAATGGGACTCATGTGGTGTATTTGTTTTAAAATATGGATCAAGGAAAGAATGGCATATAGATGGGGCTCATATGCTCATGAATGAAAGAAGAGAAGTTGGGTTGGTGCAATATATGTGAAATTTCTTTGGTAAAAGGTGTCTAGGCTACTAGTGAAGGAGGCTTAGCGATGTTGCTTCTTCTTTGCATGTTGTATTTACTTCATTTGTTTTTCCATCTTTATGTAGGTTTCTTAGATTCATTCGAAATGGAATATAGGAGAGGGATGCATTTCCAGACATTCTTGATGACCAATAAATGTATGTCATGGAGAAACACTTTCATTGACAGGACCATTAGGTCAAAAGTTGTTTTTGTAATTTTTTTTAAAAAAAATACTTATTCTCCTCACATCTTTACATAATTTATCTAGAATGGCTAAGAAGTCCCTGAAAATTAGAAAAAATATAATTTCAGAGCGCAATTCTTTCTTTTCACAATCCCCATGAAAGTACTCTATGATGTTCTTTACAAGAGAAAAAACATTATTATTGTACTTGATAGAAACAAGAGTACAATAGAACCTCACTGCAATAAGTTATAACCTTCTAAAGCAAATTACAAATATTATTGGACAATGTGGGTTGTGAGTTATTTCATCTTGAGCAAGTGATAAATAGAAAATTTTCATTTTGAATAATGAAGAGATAATAATGATATAATTGTGAGCAATAAGTTTCCATTCAAAGGTGAAACTGATTGAAGAATGAAGATTAAGTTTCTCAATAGAGATTGAGTTAATGGATGAGAGAAGATAGAGTTTCCTAAATGAGATGGAGTTAATTAATGTTGAAAGAAAGAGTTGGTTGAAGACAAAAGAGGAGTTAATTGATGAGTGAAAATGAAAATCTCATTTAATTAAAAATAAAATATTGTTTAATTAAATGGATAATGGATTAATTGATTAATGAATGACGATAAATTATAGATGATTAATGAATGTAATTAATGATCATAAATGGTAAATTAGCCTGATAAATGGAATTTAATGATGATGATAATAATTAATAGAAATAACTAGGATTTTATGATTAGGTGAATTATTTTAGGTGTTTACATTTTGTCCTTTTTTCAAGCAATGTTCGAAGTGACATTATTTCAAAGAAAAGAAAAAGTAGCCAAGAAGAAAAATTAGAGAAGACGAGAATGATGATGATATTGCCCTAGGTAGTTAGGTAAGAAATGGAAAATTAGAGAAGATGACATGATTGATGCCCCCTTGATAGATTATCTATTAATAAATTACATGGGCGATCACTCAAAATAAGAGAAAAAGAAAATGTCAAATGAAAGATGGAAAATGATGGGAGAAAATATTGAAGGATGAATGCAAGAAACATAACTATGAATGAAATGATGATGATGTGTTATGTTGACTTTGAGTTTAGCAACCTTTATTTAATATATCAATGGATGTTAGGCACCAAGTTGTATAACACTAAAGTGGCAATGTATCCAATGAATGCATTGAATCTCAGTCAAACAACATACAATAGGATGCACTAACATTCACAAGGCATCTGACACTCTTGGTGCGTTCATGATGAGGAACCATCTTGAACTTGGCACGCATAAATAATAGAATTTTCCCTAGTATATGCCATTCAAAGCACACCACAATATGAAATGATCATGGTGGCCTTGAGTAGGCACATTATGGGTCAAAATATAAATCAAAATAAAGATCAACATATTAAAAAGATAAACTAAAGAAACAAACATGCAACTATCAATTGACACACAACAATAAAATTTATGCCATGGTGTGGAAAGGATTAAAGGATGGATTTGGATCATGTTTGGTTTTAGGAAGGAAACATCCCATATAAGGCAAGCATCCAATTTAGGGAAGAAAACATTTTGTATAAGACAAGTGATTTGTGATAAGGAAATGTTCACTATGGAAAATAATGGTTTTGACTATATGTTATCAAAGTGGATGTAGATTTCTATGGTTTTACATTGAAAGCGCATGTTTCAAGTGTGATGTTTATCTATGTTGGATGTTTTTTTGTGTTTATTGATGGATTTGTGAAAAATGAATGCAAGTTGTTGATCGTGGAAGGTATCCTAGTCACTAAGTGAGCCAAAAGACTTAGACCAAGATTTATTCACAAAATAGGATGTAATAACTTGCCCCCAATGTATAACAAGGTGAAAAATGAGATGGATGGTAGAATTGACTAAATGACATGGAAGCAAGATGGGGAAGTGACTAAATATGAGGACCTATTGTTGAACACCTAGAATACTGAGAGGGGGGGTGAATCGGTATTCTATATAACCAACTAATCACAAACCATCCAAATAACAAAGTATATCTAACTTTAGTAATGAATGAAAACATGAAAGAGATTGCAAGACCACATAGCACATGAACACCAAGAGTTTTACGTGGAAAACCAAAAAAGGAAAAAACCACAGTGAGGATTAGCTCACAATAAATTAAGGGTATGTGCAAGGTTATCATGAAAAAAATAGGCCCTTAAGTGGCAATGAAAATTCAGAAAAATCAGAGTTAGGCAACTTGACATAAAAATTTGAATAAGTTATCTATATTATTTCAAAAATATGTAAGAATAGAATCTGTGGAAAATTGAATGCATTTTCTAAACTACTAGGTTTATTTTATTTTTTTAAAAGTGTATTTGGTGAAAAATTGAAATTTCAATGCAGTAGTACTTAAATTTTAGGGGAAAAAAAAGAAGTAGGTGTCTGTCTGACCACCCTAACCACAATAAAATGATAATATTATTTTATAATATTTTAGATATAAGTAGAGGACTCATGTCCGGATGTGACGGATATTTTTTTCTAATTTTTTTCCAAGTAAATAATTATCATGAATTTTTACAACTTTTAAAAAATATAAAATCTGAGGACTGACCACTAACTTGGTCAAAACTTCATAAAATTCAATTTTTTTTTTTTTTTAATCCTATAGTATGCGAAACATAAATGTGACACATATTTTGGATTCAAAAATATAATAAATACCCTTTGAAAGTTATAGATGTTTTTCAATCAGCCTATAAATCAGGACTTTAGTCATAATTCTAATAGAAAATGAATAATAATTATTTATTAAATTCAAAGTAAAGAATAATTTATATTGGTGGAAAGCTGAGAGTCTCCTCTACAAACCCTTTTCGTTTCATCAATTTTGCCTAAAAATAAAGTCGTCAGCCACATGGACAAAGTCTAGAAAAACAAGGTGAGTTGTCAAACACATTTTTTGCGTTGACTTCTTCGGATTGGCATGTCCAAGCCAAATACCAAAGCAAGCCCGAGGCTAATCCCAAGGCAATAAATTCTTTGTCAGAAATATCAGATA
>VDFB02203476.1:0-17954 GCA_007258455.2 Sequoia sempervirens
CTATAATTGACCATTAACATAAGTAGAATATAATATTCTAACACACCATAGCTCTACACAAACCTCCAATCCAATGTCATGTGAATACAGACATCTAGGAAGAATTACAAGACCAAAGAGAGAATCTGCAAATCAAAACATGTAGCATGTCCTACACACACCTCTAAATGCTCTGGCTGTGTCTTCTCCTTCATTAAACCCTGAAGAGAAAAGCATTATCCACATCTAACCATAACCAAGATGTATGCCTCTCAAACCAAAGGAAGATCAACCAAATAATATATTTCCAAAAAAAGGGAATAAGTCTAATAACATCTCCTAAACTCCTCATCAGGATGACATCATAAACAAACTCATGTGCACAAGGAGATAAACATGCGAAAAAACCATTCCTTCCAAGGGCTAACAATAATAGGGAGATCTCCTCCCACAACCTAGCAACCAAGCTTTGATACCAAATGAAAGGAAATTTGCAGCCATATAGGACTATTTTCACATAATCCAATTCATACAAACAAGTATTCAAAATCCACATGCAAAAAAAATCACAAACATACTATCAAAGATGACACAAGATATTCCCTGGGAAAACCCTCAAGAGGGAAAAACCCAGCCTCCAAAAGCCTCCATCCTCAATGTATTATCCAACAATAAAGATTACAAAGATTACAATACATTTGCAGAGTCTCCATGAATATATTTGAAGCATCAATCTCTATGCATGCACTCCATGTGAACAAACAAATGAGAATCATGTATCCACACATCCCAATCTATGCTTCAAACCCTTACATGTGTAACCTACAATAGATGCTCACACAAGCCGACCTCAAACCAGCCAACCTTAAACTAGCTAACCTTAAACAACTACTCATGTGCTTACTTTTATAGACATTGGCTTGCACAAAATCACCAAGTGGTATTAGAAAACCATGCGACTAATACCATGAGCTTACAAAACCTTTTTTCCACACATTTACTTTTTGGTACCAAGTTTTCCCAATATTAAATATTTTTACAATGTGCAAACTTGCTGTAATTTTTCCTGTTCTATTAAGTAGTATGAGACACATTTCTCCCAAAACTGCAAAAAATAATCTTATAAGATAAAATTATGCAAGTAATCAGGAACAACATAGTCTAAATTAAATTTAGGACACCAACAAAGAACAAATGAGCTACCACTAATACTAATCTTCCATTTCTCCAATTCACAAAAACATTTAGACACCTCTTAAATCTAAAATGACCTATTGCTAGATACTTTTAGTGAGATGAAGAGCACAAGACCTCAGTGCCAAAGTTCATCCCTTGAGAAAGAATCAAACTTCATTGTCTCCTTGTATAAGTAGGCATGTGTAGATAATCATAATATGAAGTCTTTCTTGGTGAAAAGTGATAAAATTCTCCAAGTGAGTTGATCATTAATTGATAGCGCTAAATGTGGAACACAAGCCATTCATTTGTTGCAAGATGAGGACCTACAATATGTTGGTTGGATTTTACATCACATGCAATAACTATTTTATCTTTGATACTACATCCAAACTGTAGCAATCCTGTGCAAATCTTATTAGAAAAAGCCATTTTCCATTGTCATCATTTTAGTAAAAGTAATGTGTTAATATAGGATGTTTATCTTCAAACCCTTTTCATTTTCATTTAAGTGTTTTGCTTTTACTACAATCAAAAGCTAGCAAAAAGCTACATTCTGTTTTTTTGTTTTATAGCATTGCAACCCAATGATCAGAGTATATCATACTAAAGGTCCTTGTAGATAGGAAAAAATGAATGATATGTGTTGGAAATGTTGTCATTGATGTCAAAGTGATGTCAAGAAGGAATTCATTGTTTGAAATTATTACAAATATTGTTATTGATGTCAAGACAGTGAATGAGGTTCAGATTTGTTGATATTATCATTCTGTTTGATGACATTCAGACCATCATAACCTTCAACTGAAAGTAGTAAAAAAGGAAGTCAAAATGGAATACAAATTAATATTAAAGCGGCCGATTCCCTTATGTTTTGAAAATAAACACAATACAGATTAATATTAATTAGCACTGAAGATAGTAAAAGACAACGCCTGAATTTTGTTGTAAGTAATTATTCAAGGTGACTCTTAGCCGCCACACTTGGAGTATTGGGAGCTACTTCAAACATAAACAAAAGGGATTAAAGCTTTCGATAAGATGGAGCCCATCCTCACAAAACAGAAATCAAACAAAGAATGACTTCATAAATTGGGAGAAGTATAGGAAAGAAGCCCGATAACTTGTACATTCTGGAGGTTGTGTGTATGTCTCGGAAGAGCCGATAATTGTTGTATCTGTGCAAACATCAGAGGTCTCATTTTGGTAAGCATGGAAGCTGATATTCTCATTATCGTTCTGAACTATAAGAGTCAGGAAATTTCATAAATTAAGCCGGCAAAATTAAGAAATGAAGTTACACCATACCTGGATGTATAGTGATCACAATTAGAAGAATATACATAGTTTAAGTGTGACTATTGAATATCTAATTTCGAGTCTATCACTCTGAGTGTTATCATTGCCGCTGAATTAAGAAAACATGGGCCACTTCAAGTATACTGGAGATCATTGGGTAATTGATATTAGAGATTCTTATGAAAATCGGGCCCTCTGCTGAAGACTTACTCACCCTAGAATATGAATAAACAAGCAGATATATTTCAAGATACGGTGATTACTAATACAACGATTACACATGAAAGCATCGCTATGTTGTTAGAGATTTGTCAACGATAAAGAACGATTTGTTTCAAAAAAAAAAAAAAAAATGTGTTAAATGACGATCATGAAGAGTAACGTTGGTGCCGATCTTGAAGAGTTACGTTGGTTGGTCAAGGACGACCACCTTCAATAGACGTGTTTTTCTGATCAAAACCTATGGACGCATCGAAAACTCTAAAAGATATGTAGTTTCAAATCAGCAATTAGAGAAAAAGTAAAAGGTGTGATGCAAATACGTAAAAGGACAAAGACATGTCTATGTGGCAATCATGGAGTGACGTGCTGGAAAATTAAAGACATCTTTTTAAGTAAAAGATACGCGTCCCTTGAGATTTAAACATACGTCTTTTACTACAAGGATAAAAGTGATTTGTTTCAAAAATATGCGAAACTCTCAAAAAGACGTGGTTCTTTACCACCTACAGGTGCGACTGGCAGATCTTTGTAAAAGTTTTAAAATAAATCTGAAAAGAAAGATTAAAACTAATATACATATGAAGAGATATGTTTTTAACAAAGGTTGTGCCCTTTCTTCAAAGGATGCCAGTTTTTGAATGGAATATATAATTGACATTCATGTTGAGTGTGGTTAAGTGTGTAGTGTGTGTATGGAATTAATGATATATCTTTAGAAACACAATTGGGTGTTGAGAGTGCTGTGTGTGGAGTTAAAAAGGGAGAGGAATAAATCAAGAAGACACTCAGATATGTATACGAAAATTTAAGAGGCAGATATAAAAGAGAGATCCATGCAGATATAGAAGAAAATATCATACTAATATAAAATCCATGCAGAGATAAAGGAGAAAATCATGTAGATATTGAAGATAGATTTATGATAAAACTTGTGAAGCAAATATAAAGAATTCATGAGCAAATTTATGACAAAGATTTGAGCAGATATTTGTGAAGAACATGTGCAGATCTCTGTGAAGAAATATGTGCAGGTCTAAGGACAGATTTCTATGTGTTTCAGGACAGATCCTAAGGCAGATTTATGAGTGCATTGAATGTACTATGATAAAGGAT
Organism: Sequoia sempervirens; assembly: GCA_007258455.2. Classification (NCBI taxonomy): domain Eukaryota; kingdom Viridiplantae; phylum Streptophyta; class Pinopsida; order Cupressales; family Cupressaceae; genus Sequoia; species Sequoia sempervirens. The sequence goes on from VDFB02203476.1 coordinate 3,790, forward strand.
TTATAACAGATTTGTGAAAGAAATAGAAGACGCTACAAACAGATTTGTGGAGGAAATACAATCAGATTTGTAAAAAGAGTGTTTGAGTGGAATTGTCCATCATTCGTTGGAGAAGCAACATTAAAGGTGGAACACTATTCATTCAAATTATAATCTTTGCTAAGTTGGTGCTTGGCAAGTAGGGGTTGGTGCACCTTGTAGGTTGGTGCCTACTAAATCAGCATTAGGGGTTGAAGCTCCTTGTAGGTTGGTGCCCACTAAATCAGGATTAAGGGCTGGTGCTCTTTGTAGGTTGGTGCCTACTAAACTACATTTGGTGATTCAAGTAGGTGCTTACATTCATTGTAAAAGTTTATATAATTCATAAAGTACAATATTTGTACCGTGGTTTTATCCCATAAGGGGTTCCATGTAAAATCTTGGTGTCAACTTGTTCATATTGAGATATTCTTGTATAGTTGATTTGTGTTAGAATTTGAAGTTGATAAAGGTTGTTGTTGATAAAAGTTTAGAGTTGTTGAAAAGTTGAAAAGTGAAAGTTTGTTTAGATTTACTGATTCACCCCCCCCTCTTAGTAAATCTTTTGTGCTCTTCAATATGTCCATCACATGTTATCTTCTAAAAACAATTCCATAAACTTAAGCATGGTCATATCACAATCTACATAAAGAATCAAGCTTTTGCAAGACATATCAGCAACAGCAACTAGTCAAATCAAACCATCCACATATATGCATGTCTCATGGCAAGTGCAATTCATATGGGAAAAAGCTTCATAGCTGGTATGGACAATTCAAACCTAACTATGTTGGCTTACCGAAAGTATGGATATGCCCCATCTTCCCAAAACATTCAAAGTTCCTAATACATAACTGTAAAATCAATCAAGTATCTGATATAAGGCTTCTTGAAAGATATTAACACAAATTATCATATTGTTAAAACTTACAGCACTTCCTAATAATGGAGTAAGTGGAATGTACAAGAAAAGAATAAACCCAATCTACAAGGGCCCAGACAATGATGTGATGAAGCTGAATTGTGATGAGGCATCCCAAAGGAGTCTAGGGCAGGCCCGTGTTGGAGGGGTATTTAGAAAGTGCTTTGGAGAGTAAATACTCATTTACTATGAGGCCTTACAATGCAGATCCATTAATATGGTGGAGCTGTCTTATGAAAAGGGCTGAAAATCACTAAGGAAAAAGACTGGACAAATGTGATGGTAGAAAGGTACTCCTAACTGGTAATGAATTCTAATCACAAGATGTGATTACCATTGGGCCATTGGCAGATTCAGAAGGTCTTCAAAGATTGTTGCTTTCTATAGCAATCAATAAAACTTTTATCTTATAGGTACATTAGGTGGGCTGGAAATAGGATGGCAGAGTACTTTTCCAATCTGCAGGTTAAAGTGTATTCCACCAAAAGACAGAATCTAATGAAAGAGCCCTTCCCTTATAAAGTTACTAAAGCAAGATTATGAGAAATTGTAGCACCCCATATCAAGTACTCGGTACTTCATATTATTTTGTTAATGGTAATAATGGATGGACCATCTTAAGCCCTGCAGCCCTGTTCACTTGCCATCTCAAATTTCTCTGACATGAGAGTCCCTCAATTTTAAAGCTTCCTCTCTTTTATTTCTCCTCATTAATATACAATCGATATTCAGAACCAGACTGCAGCCATGAAGAGCCTAAGGCAGGTTTTCTCCACTCTTCAGTTGTTTGCTCTATTACCAGGTTCACCAAGAACCCTAGATGAATCCCAACCAGTCTGAGTCAGGCCCAGCCGGCCAAGGTTTGGCCCCAACCTGGCCATTCTGCCTAGGTATATCTCAGATTGTACCTAGGCTGATTGAGCAGGCCAGTCTGCATCCTAGGCAAACTGACAGGGTTCCAAAAAAAGGTGAATATAAAATTTTTATGCAAACCCTACGCAAACCCACCTGAATGTTATGAAGGTGGCCCAGTCTTCATGAATGCCAGCAATATGCCAGCTATTCGTGAAGAGATGGAGCAATTTAATTGAGAGATTGTGCTGATGTTGAATAAGATTAGGAGGTTGTTAAAGGGATGGCAGGAGAAATTTTATAACAGGACATGTGATATGTTGCACCACATTTAAATTGTGCAGTGATGTTAACAAGTTAGACTAAGGAACAGAAGAGCTGGAGTGGAGCCCTGCACAGTGGGGCAATCAAGAGCATTCTTTTTGGCACAGCAGGCTGCATTATTGAGCTAGTACCTCTATCCTAGGCAGGCAGGTCAGGAGCCCCATTTTTGTCCAGCCACAAGATCACTAGTTTTAGAGTTACAGATTTTGAGCTTCAGTACAACTGTGGAAGATGGCATGAGAAATAACTGCAAAGCCTCCTGGTTTACCTTCCTTGTCCTTTTTTTTAATTGAAGTCCCACAATCAGAAGCAAAGACCCCATTTGATATCAGAGGGAGTGATTATGCTGTTTGGAAGATGATCTCTGTAGTAGTCATAGATATATTAAGATGTGTGCAATATGATGTATAAACTCTGGAAAATGTTCAGAAAATGCAGAATTTGATATATTCTTATGAATTCACAGTTTTCCAGTGATTGTCTCCCAACAACTGAATTGAGGTTTTTCAGTGATTGTTTCTCATCAACGCCTTCTTAATGTAGATGCATTCATTGATTTCAATATCTTGTATAATGATTCTCTGAATCCATGAATGCATCTGTGCTAATTCTTTCAATCTATACCATAACAATGTTGCCTTCTATTTTTATTTGCTTATCAAAAATATTGTAAAGTTTGATGTTGATGAAGACATGGTAGAGTCAGAAGTGCTTAAATTAGTTTCTATATACCATGTCTATTATAGCAATTATTGCCGATGTGATTGTCCTTGCAGGTTAATACAGTTTGCCTCCAAACATGGATTGAGTTTTCATGTTTTTAATATAGTCTTAGATGTTGACAGTCCTGCATATGTTCCTGAGAGTCTACTTCAACATGGAAGAACAGAATGGATTTATAAGGTTAAAGAATACTGTAGCAAGAATGCTACAATGTGCATGGGAACTAGTAACATGTAAAACTTAATTTAGGAAAGAAGCATTGAAGGGAAATATGGAACCTGGATGAACATCGTGCTAGGAAAAGGTGTATTGTTCACCTTGCATAATGTTGTAATATAAAATTAATATTATTTGTGGTGCACCTAGGGGATCTAGGGATGTGTGCATCACATGGGTTAGACATTCTTGGGGCCACTTTATATGTTTGTATGTAACATTGGGATAAATATTTCTTGTGGTATACCAACAAGGCTACAAGGAAAGCAAAGCATCCTACAATGCTGTTGGATTGTAACTCCACAATTTCATGTGTATGTGTTAACTTTATTAATTTCCTTGATATGTAATGGTGAACACTTGAGTATTTACTATTTAATACAATTGGCAACAATACAGCCAACCTTTCTTGCCAAGATGATGTGATCTTCATCTGTAGTTTGTGCTAATTGTGTTTTTTATTGATTCAGTTCTTGACTAGTTTTTTTGTAAATCTTGTTCAATATTGTTAAGTCTGAATAAATTGTTTTCAACTTTTTTGCAGTTGTTGTTGGAGAAGAATAATGCTATCAATGAAGCTTTTGAAAATGGTATTATTCTCTATCATCCTTATAAGGCTATTGCATTATGCTCATCAGGGAACTAATTGCTGAAAGTAGTATGAAAACTGCCTGCTATTGCAGTGGACGTTACTAGAGACTATAAAATTTTTCTCGATATCTTCTAAAAATGCATTGGTGGTTCCTAGGGAAAGCAATCTTTATTCTCAGCAACTTCATTTTCTGCAATGACATTTAAACAAAATGAATTTGATTAGTTGAATGGTGTACCTGCCTTGATTAGGTATGCAGTTCTTTCACTGCAATTCCAAGCATAGTGCCTTTATTCCTTACAATCGAAAATGCACCTGAAATTCTATTTTTCAATGATATGTTGTTTTCAATGAATTTTTCTGTTTGAACTGTCTATATAATGATCAAGGAGGATCTAGAGATTTGAGTATCTCACAGTATATTGGCCATGCTTTGTGCCACATGTTATCTTCCCCACAAGCTTCAGGACCTTTCCTAACTCCCCTTATTCCATGCCATACAACTTGGATAGAGTTAGCCCCGTTATGTGTCACTGTTCAATAGAGTTCCCACAAAACAACAATGGAAATCATACGAACTATCATAAGGTGAGCAGTTGTGCTTCTTGTAACTACTATGGCATCTTCATCTTCTACACTTTTCTGATTGTGTATCATAGCCATTCTTGGAACGAGTATTAGTATAGGCATAGACATTTTGCATTATATATCCTATCTTTGGGATCTACGCACAAAGCTTTGCATGATACAACTTTGCAAATATGGATCTAGCATGGTGTCATATTGCTCATGTATTCTCTGTTGAAGCACTCTGATTTGTTATCTGCATTCTATCATTCTTTAACTCGCTTCTGTTCATGATACATTTGAATTTGTTTGAGTGCATCGTTGCTTGAGCATCTGGGCCCCAAATTATGTAAACATTGTTTTTTCCTTGAGTACATATAACTGCAATAAGAGAATCTAAAATTTGGCCATAAAATCTCTAAGAGTGAAAATTGGATTTTCATAATTAGATTGTATGCTTTTTAACATGGTGCTTAAATATCATGATAATCATCATCAAATCTAGCTTCAATTCCTAATGCGGACATATTAGAGATCTCATATTATTCACATGTTTAGTTACACCATCACCTGCCGTTTTGAAACCAAAATATGGTTAAAACGAGTGCTTTAGGGAAATCTAATATAGGAAAAAATATGGCAATTCTTGTGCATTTATTGACTACCAAACTTGCATGTTTTCAATTAAATCTAAATTATATAACTGCATGTTGTATTTACAGCAGGAAGAAGAATGGGAGAAACAATCTATGGTAAAAATAAAACTTGAATATGAGCACAAAGAACCTTTATCTCGAAATGCTTGATCTGAGCAATTAAGACCTTATGCTACTTTAGGTTATATTTTAAACACAGACCAATTGGTTGATCCATATGCTATTTCTGTACATGGATAGATACTTTAGAAAACTTATTTGACACTAGAGGAAACTGGAATGATCCCTCAAAAGTACTTTATGATCGACTGCATCTTTTGCTAAGACCAATGCAATTCCAAAAGAATTCTGGAGACGTAAACCAAATTTTCCAAATGGATATGCAATAAATGGAGAAAGAATCCAGATGGGAAGGTATGCCCAGGGTGTGCATTTAGAAATAATGGGGAAAACATTCATTACTGATTTCATTGAATATAATGACTTAGTGATATTTTTCCTGGATATCTGTTTCTGACAAAATATGAGCCATTTAAAAAGCACCAAGTATCCTTAAAAGACATGAAGATGCACAAATCCACATTCTTCTCTTAAAGATTGCTAACTATAGATTTGATGGTTAAAAGGGGAAATATAGTAAAACTAAAGAATGGATAAAAGAAATAAAAGAGGTTCAAGAAGAAAATAATCTATTTTCTAGTATTAAAGAAAAAATTGAAAAAGAATGTTGCAATATGAATCCTCTACATTTCTGGAATCCTAATCAGGAAGAATGTGAAATTCAGATCAAACCAAAATGTCAATCAGTAATTCCCTGTGAACCAACATATCTCATGAGTCCCACTGAGGTAAAAGAAATGGATGAACATCTTGTAAAATAATTAACAGGAAATTTTATCAGGCGTAGTAAAAATCCATTTGCATGCCGTACATTTCTGGTAAATAAAAGAGCTCACAGAGAGAGAGGAAAAAAGAAGGTCTGCATTAACTATAAACTTCTCAACGACATAATTCTTCCATTTAATTATCCTATTCCTTTCAGTGCAGATTTAATTAGAAGAGCTGCTAATAAAAAGATTTAATAATTAGAATTTGTATAGCATATGATCATTCAGGTTAGGATAAGGTGCCATCAACGTTGCAAATCCTATGCCATTGTATTATTGTCCCCATTATATGTTTTAGATACGTTCAAAAGGAAGCTGTTAAGGGGTAATTGTAAATTAATTATTCCTTGTGTACATAATTTCCTATCAGCTCGTGTGGATGCCTAGGAAGGGGGTGATAACAGACAAAATAATAAAGTAAAAGGTGATTGTTGAACTTCCCAAGTTTGGCACCTAGGAAAGAGAGTTAAATGAGGGAAATTTGAATGTTGTTTCACATTCCAAAGAGGGAAAACCAATGGACAAGGCGTGGAGAATTTAAGAGGCAAATTTTGGCACCCATTTTGGGCCTATAAGGCTTCTCTGCAACTCTATATATTGGGGTTCTTGGATGGTGTATGGATATAGTGTTTTTACAAGTACACAATAGGTACTAGAATTGGGAGTAGAAGGAAGATTGTTGTATATGTCTCTTGTATTTGAAGATCAATACAATCTTGGCCTCTTTCCTGTGGATTTTTTTCCCTCAAAGGGTTTCTCCATTTAATTCCTGTGTTATGTGTTGATTCTATGTGGTTTGCTGATTTTTATATGGCTGATTTTTGTCATAACCTCAATAAATGGTATTCTGCAGTTAAGCTCTTTTAGATGAATGGTTTTTCATGTTCCTAAGGGTTTAATTTCAGATTTTCATTTGTGGTGTTCACCTTTATTCCTAACAATTCATTCATATAAAAGATGACCAATGATGTCAATTCAGTGGACACTCCTACAAAAGTTGGCTTCAATCCAATTTACTTGCTTTAGTTTTTCTTTATGTACTTGGATTTTACATTATCAATCCATTTTCCATACTTGATAACAATTATCCAATGAAGTGCTCAACCATGCCATGGTGTCACAGTTGTATACAACATGAACCATTCTCTGTGCAGTCTCGTAGTTTTCACTTTGCCATCTACAATGTTGACCACCAAAGTTCAAATTTGCAAATGTTTCCATTTTCTAGCTTAATATCTTTCACACTTTACTCTTGTAGCTGTTATGAGAGGGAAAAATCCTATCTTTTCTGTTATTCATTAGCCTTCATCATCAGAGCTCAAGGTCTTCTGTGATACCCTTGCAAAATCTAACATGTAAAAGAGAAAGATTGCAGTAGAAAGAGCAATGATTAATTCATGATAATTTGTTTTCTAAATTGAAAGTAATTGATAAACTTGAAAGTGGATATCTAGCCGAAAGTGGATACCTAGCCACCTTGTCCAACAACCTTCTGGACTCTGCTGGCTATTCGTCCATTTTTTCACAGAAAACAATTTATGAGAAGAAAGCGTTTGTGGTAATTGCAAGATTGAAATATTCCAAAAGAATTTCTAACATGGAAAGTTATATCATGAACCTGTTGCATTCCTACCAGGGTTGGGTATATGTAATTCAATTTTAGAAACTTCCTAGTAGAGAGAATCTGCTGAAGGTAAAGATCCCTTCTAATTAGCATCTCACACAAGCTTCTGTATTTAAATAACCATTCTCATATCATTTAAAAAATGCGGAGAACTAAAGATGTTTATAGTGTAAACTCACTAAAGTTTTGAAGTACAATATTTATTGGGTTGATCCAATAAGCAAAAGGTGTGATGAACAAGTGCCTCAAGTTGAGGAGGAAGCATATATGGGCACTACTCTCTAAATGCACATATTGTGTATGTAAGACCAACAAGGTCTTGGTGTTAGTAGCTCATTGGGGTGTAGTTGAGATGCCTAACATATGAATTCATCATCAGACTGGTATGCCTGGGATGTGGAAAGGATTGGTACAGGTCAGGGATGGTATGTGACTACTTTGAAATGCATCTGGTTGGACTTGCAGACCCAAAACGTACCTAGAAAAGAAAGAATGATGAGTTTTGTTGGTTGTGCAGGCAGAGAACAAGCGTTTGCCTGCTGGTGAACTTGTCACAGAGTGGCAAACTATTTACTAGTAAAGTGGTGAACTATATATGGTAAAGTGGCAAACGTTTTCTGTGCGAGCAGTGAGTTGGGTTTTGAAATGCCAAATGTTTTCTCTTCATTTGGTGATTGATCTTTTGTTTTCTTATCTTGGGGAAGTTGAAAGGAGTTCTTATAGGCCTTCTTCATGTCTTGGAAGGGTTAACACCTTGATTAATGGTCGGTAGAGCCATTCTGGAGTGTGTAGTTGATTTCTACGAGTCTGTTTTTTAACAAGGAAGTATAGGAGTGGATAATGCAGAGCTCTTACGTGGTATTGGAGCTTGTTGAGATCGAGTTGGCCTTAGTAAACTCATTTTACTTCCGTATTACATAGTGGACTGGAAGTAATTGATTCCTAGACTGGATTTGTGACCCAAACTGGGTTTTGTCCAGGGCAATGTGTCATACCAGATTTAAACTTGTTTTGTGTTTAGTTTCTGCAATTGTCCATGTTTAGATCTCTGATATTTTATCTTATACATGCCATTTGAATGTTGGAGTTCATTGCATATGGTAGTTTGCTTTATTAAGGTGTGTTAGGAGGCCTGAGCATTGTAAATTCGTTTGTTAATGACTCTGTGTGTGGCATAGCCACTCCAGTTTATGGATCAGCTGGTGACTGTAGAAAAATAGAGGAGGAAATACTCACACATTGATGTTGTGCTTTCTATCATTCTATGTGGGTGGTCATTCTCTACAATTGAAATCTTGTAAAGAATAATTGTTTTCTAACTATTGTAATCAGCTGTTAACATTGGCTGGAGAAGTCACATACCTTTTATGACAAGATTTAAAATCTTTATTCATCCTGCCTGTTCTTTTTGCCAATTAAATTTCTATTTGCTTTGTTAGTGTTCCCATTCCATGATCATATATCTCTGAAAGACTTAAACCTTTGGTTATTTTGTAAGAAATTTGGTCACTCATCCTTCATAACCATTCTTTTTGATTTATATTTTGTTTTGTTATTTGTATGTATGGCCAATAGGAAAATAAGGTGTAACGTAGTATTTAGATTACTCTAGATGCATGGCTCTCTTAACAGGTTATTGTACTTGATTGTGATTTTGCAAAGTTTGGATGGTGCTTTTAGATTTTTACCAATAAGAAACACTTCTTTCTTTACATGCAAAAGAGAGAAATCCAACCAATGCCCCTTTTCTTATCTTCAAAATTCAAATTGCATCATGATGAGGGGTATCATGCTCGTTGTGATATTTACTTTGTGTCTTATTCATTTATTGTGATGTTTCCAACTGTCAATTTTGTCAATTTTCTGGTTTTTTGAAAGAAAACACGAACTGGAACAGAAAATCAAAATGAAACCAATTACTGGAAACTTGTTGTCAAACCTTTGTTGGCTGGGAAACAACTTCAGTTTCACAGTTTCACCTCTTATAGGCGATTACACTAAGATCTGAGTAGTCAATGGTCACAAACTTCCAATATAATTGCTGATATGACTGAAAATAAATGAATAACTCTCAAATGCCAACAAACATTCAAGAACGGAATCCTAGGGTATTAAACTTGCATGGATCTGAAATATACACCAATTTACCACCTTGATCATAAATTGCTTACAAAATGCCTTTATTAGATTTGCAAAATTCTGGAGCAACTTACCATGATTGATATGCACAATTTTCAGATCTGCAATAATTGAATGTGACCATAAATAATTAATGTACTGCTGTAGGAGCCCTGTATGGTGAATATTAGGCAAGTTTTGTTGGCCGAACTTGACTGTAGAAGTGTTGTAGCACTAACAATGTTGAGGCAAATGACCTAGAGAGGTTGTGGCAGCATTCCAAAATGCCAATAACAGTCAATAAAATGTTTGTAAGTAGCAAAAGATGTTGATGCTGCTTGCCCAAATGTTGTTGTAACCTCCTCCAATGCTGGTACGCCCAAATATGGTCTAGAAACTGATAGAAACAGAAATAGGTAGGGCAGATCTGCCCTCCCAAGCAATGGTGTTGCATAGGAAAGTGGCTGGAAATGTTGTTGTAACAATAAATGATGACAAACCCTCTCGGGAAACCCTCCAAAGTGATAGCGCTGTCACTAGATCTTCAAAATGTGCAACATATGATGATGAATTTGCCTCCTCAATGTTGGTGTACTCAAGTTGGTGGCGGTATATGCTGGTTGCTGCACTAATGATAAAGGATTATTCTCCCAAAATGCTGATTTCACTGTTACCACATGACATGACACTATAGGAGCAACATGTAAAATTGAAACTTGGCAAAAAATGCTGATTTCACTATAGCGACATTTTAGCAGCAACAAAATGTATCCAAAACCCTCAAAACTTTGAAATCTGCAATGAATCTCTATTGATGAACCTTCAAATCTCAAAGTAATCCAGTCAATACACATGCAACTCTTAGATGGAATTGCCAATGTTGAAGATGAGGGTTTTCATCTCCAAATCCAATTGTGAAAATCCTAGAGGATTTTTGTCTTCAAAAGTGAATTTGAACACAAAACTCAAATTCCAAAAATTGAATGGCAAAACAATGACAAAACTTGATGATCCAAATGAAGCCAAGCACCCTCCTTTTGTAGTGTTCCAATCAGGCCCATGGGACCAATTTCCTTAAGTATTCATAAATACTATGAATACTTTTTTAGTTTATTTTGTTTTAAGTATTTAAAAATACTTTTTATTATATTAGTGTTAAAAAACAATTTATTTTTAATAATAATATTATTATGCTGCCCTTTAAATTAAGAATTACTGGGCCCAACTTAAAATAATATTAAAAATCATTTCCCTTACTTTACCTTTTAGCCTATGGGAAATGGGGATAGGCTAGAGGTCTTCTTTGTGTTCTATTGCCAAAAATGGGACATGCCATTTATATACAAAATGGGTACATGTCATCTACTCTGTTTTAACCTTGAGAATTTTGCTTATATCATGTGCAAAATAGAATTCTAACAAAGCTTTAATTTCTTTTTTTAATATTCAAGGATAATTATTACCTTGATTATTTAAGAGTTCAACATCTTGGTAAACAGACATATTGTTCCTTTTGATTACAACATTTGTAACAAAGAACAACAAATGGATCTTCACTAATAAGATGATAGAAAGCACATTGGCGTCTACTTTTGTCCTTATTTTGGATATCTTCGTTTGGTGGCTAATTGATAATGGTATAAGGTTTGTAAAAGAAAGAGTTAGTCAATATAATTGATTTTATTCTTGTATTTTTTCCTAATTACATTTGGATGCATTAAAAAGTTAGTAGTTTGCATAGATCCAATGATTTATTTTAAAATAATCTTTTTGCTTTTCCAAGGTACAAGTAAATCAGGAAATGAAGAACATAAAAAATTTGGTTTGACACAAATGGATGCAGCTTGGGCAAGAATAGAGACATTGTGCACAAGGTAAAATTTTACTGATTTCTCATTGTTGGTTATATACTTAATGTTGCAAATTTTTGAATTACAGGTGATAATATATATGTCTGTGTGTGTTTTAAATGCATATTAATTAAGAAAAAGGGATTTTTTTTGGATTAGTTTGTGATCAGGTGCATGCTATAACAAATGTAAACACAATAATTTAAAATGTTATAATAAGTAAGCATAAATAAGTGAATATATTAATGTGGGTGTCTTTATTTATGTACTCCATGTCACTACAATTCATTGTGTGATTATGAATCGACACTTATAGAATTTTAATATACACTCTAAAAAATGGATTTAATTGCAGTGCATAGACTTTACAGGGACCAATCACTTGGTGGTTAGTTATTACTTATTAGCATTTGCTTTCATGAATAGGATCAAGAGAATATGTTAAGGGTTGGTGGATCAGCAACATGGTTCAAGAATTGATGGGTAGCTCTATCATGTTGCCTCATTCTTGTATAAGGAATGATTTTGCGGCTTAACAACATGACATAATACCACAGATGTAGATGTATGTGTGTATCTATCACTCCTAGTGCGTAGTAAAGACTTTACACAGGTATCGCTCTTCAGTCTCTCATGATCATACAACAGTTCCAATCTATTGGAAATTACTTGGATATATGACTAAAATAGTGAATGCTCGCCAGTAGTTCGAGGCAATCCATCAGGCTTGCGAATCACTAGTATCTCTTGATGCCTCGTGAATGCTTGCTTTCCTGAGTATCCGTGCACTAGTGGATGTATGAGATTGGAATTGATGGCAAAGAGCCAATAGGCTCCGCCAGCCAATCACCAATTGATTGCCACTCGCTGAATGATCTTCTATTTGTGGTGACTCCCGTGAATATTCAAACTTGCCTTATCGAATCTCTCCGTTATGTGTTCACTCGGTCCTTTGGGTGCCATTGGTCCTGAAGTGATGCTCTTGTGAATGGTCTCAAGATGCTCAGGATGAGCTCGAGTCAATATGAGGCGGTTTCCTTCTATCTCATGCGGCAAGATACTGTGTAATGTCCCCATTTTAGCTCTATGCTCTTCATTTGGATTTAGCTTATTTCCGGAAATCCGTAGGCTAAGTTGAAGTAGAAAATTAGGGTTTCCTGTTTCAGATGCTTTTTCGAGGGTTTCCTCTTTCAGATACTGCTTAGTTGGCGTTTTTAGGATGTTGTACAGACTTACTATTTATAACAGTTCGCTATTTTTAGCAAGTCTATCTTTTAGCAGTATCTGTTTAGCAACAGGTCAATCCTTTGCAGTTCGGTTGTTCAGTTTGGCTTTCTGATGGTTTTGAAGCGAACTTACTATTTTTGGCATTGGCTATTTTTAGTAAGTCTAATTTTGGCAGTGGCATCATTAGCAACATTAGCTCAGGTCATCATTCTATTTCTGGCAGAATCAGTTTTGGTGTTGGTTTTGGCTTTGGCTTCTATCTCTCCTTTGGACTAAGTTTCAACACTTAGTCAATTTTTTGTATTTTGAGTTTGTACCCCATGCCTAGTCATTATACTTCAAGTTGTTTTTAAATGGGGTCATGAAGGGGGGGCACCTCATTTAAGCTCATTAATGTTTAAATATCTCCTCAAATGTGGGACGACTTGGGAAAGGAATACTAAGAGTTTTAATATTTTAAAAATGCTTTTGAGGTGGATGTCCCTTGGAGAAATTGAAGAGTTTCTTGATTGGAGTTACAGGGTGCTTCATTTGCCCAATTGAAGCTTATATATTGAGGCTTTGAGAAGAGTTCTTTATCTTTGGAAAATTATATCGAAATGTTGTTGGTTTGAATTTAAAATCCGGCTAAGGGGAATGTAATGTCCCCATTTTTACGACATCCTCTTTCAGTTGGGATGATTCAGGCATACTTACTATTTTTAGTAAATGCTATTTTTAGCAGGGGGTTTGGTGCGGTGTTTTGGTCTTTGGAGAGCCCTTTCGAGCATTTCAGCTTCTCTTCAGTTCAAGCTTTTTGGCACAGTTTACTATTTTTAGTACTTTCTAAAACTAGTAAGTCAACTTGGGTCAACGGGTCCCAGTCAGGCAGGTACTACAGCACAAAATTCAGTTGATATAAAGTTACTAAGGCTAAATCAATTTAATATTTGATTTATGCTTCGAAAAAAAGGTTTAATATAAAGTAACTTTATATTTAATCATTGAGGGTCCTGAGGGGTCATAAAAAGTACCATGGTGCCTAGTCAATGACTTAAAGTCATTTTAAAGTGCTTTTAAAGTATTTAATATTGCAAAAAGGGGATGGATGGTTAAATAATAAAAGAAGTTAATTTTATTCAAAAAGGCTAAAGTTGAGTTGATATTAAAAGATTTATTTTAATACCTCCTCTTTGGGCACCCAAGTTGAAGAAGGATTTAAAATTAAATTAAAAGAAAAGCTTCTAGAAGTGGGTGGATTTAAGGGTTGCTGGAATAAAAAAAAACAAAGTGATTTTGTTTATCCCACATTGGCAGGGTGAATGAATGAACTCTCTTGAGAGAGTTATAAAAGAGATTGAGGAGCCTCTTTTAGCATGGATGTTTGAATATTTTGATGTTGTGGGTTTGGAGCTTGGCTCTAAGCTGAATTTTGACTTGTTGAGACGAAAACCTCTTCAAGATCGCCTTTCTTCGTGTGTGAAAGACCATATCAAGAGAGGATTTGGGGGAGCTTGATTTGTGCTACAAGTTGCTGGTTCAGACTTTGGAAAGAAGATTTCGAATATATTTTGAAGTTGGTTTGTGAGATTTTGGTTGGTGATAATATT
>VDFB02203477.1:0-15523 GCA_007258455.2 Sequoia sempervirens
ATGTGAATGCAATAAGACACAAAGTGATGTGCAAAATCCCAATAATCATGTAAAATACAGAGGCACTTTATTTCAACGTGTTTGCATAATAACAAGTGTATACAATGGGAGCCCATAATGTCCACAAAAGAACTACATGCTGAAAATATAATTCTCTCACCAAAAAAATGGGAAACTGATAGCACCATGATGAAGTACACGAAAAAATGTACTTTAAAAAAAAATGGCACCCAAAAATGTGTCTGGATGCAGAAGATATGGCTCATTGAAGTCTCCAAAATGAGAACTGAACAACAACACTGATAAAATAGAATTCTAGAAAAAAACCAGATGTTCGAATTGGAAAATACTTGCACCACTGCGAAGAGCATGAAATTTTACCCTGTTTTAAAAAAAAATGCACTAAAAAAGCCCACCGTATGGTCGAGATATGGCCATTGGAAGTTGAGGTGCAAAATTGAAAAGCCCAACGAAGAGGGGCTAAGTAGGGCAAAAGAAAACTCCTCCAAATTTGTCAAAAAAACCTCCAAAAATAGAGGCCTACCAAATATAGTGGTGCTGATTTTTTATTTTTTATTTTTCCAATATAGTGCATGTATTTTATTGCAAAAAAAACTAGCTTTTTTTATTTTAAGGTTTAAAAAACTATTATATTTTTTAATAAAAATATATAAAAAATCATATTTTTTGAAAAAAATATTTTATAAAACTTTTGTATTTAAAAGAAAAGTTAAAGTTAAAGTGGGGCCCAAGATGGGGGCCTGCTTGCCAAAGTGTAGAAGGTACCTCATGCATTCTCCCAACGCCGGGTAACCCGAGGCTTGCTACATCTACCATAGCTGAGGCACCCTGCTACCTACACTCATAAAAAGAAATTATATATTTAAAACTGCATGGACCTCTTTTTAAAAGGGATTTTTTTTTTTATAATTTGACTTTTTTTAAAAAAATTGCAGGGGAAAAAAATATCACAATATTTTTTTATTTTTACCTTGATTTGTGTGTTGGGGTATGGCCTCCTTGGCAAAAAAAAAATTCCTTAGAAACTCTTGACATGGATTTTGACGATTTGACAGGCGATCTTAAGGTTTTTGGGCCTTCTAAGTGTGATGGAAACCTTTGTTTTGGCTCAAAATGCAAAAAAAATGCAACTACCCTCCATTTCTGGAAATAAAGCAACCACTTCAAACCCTTGTAGATCTGGCATCAAGAACCCAAATCAAATGAAACACAAGTAAAATCTAACTTTCTCAATGACTTTGAATCCAGTGGTGAAGTTCTTTTTGCACCAAAATGAACCTAAAATCACAAACCTCCAAAATTTGCAAAAAAGGCAAAGGGGATTCAAATATGAAGCTTGCAACCCTTGTTGAAGAAAACAACCTCATAAATTGAGAAGGGGGTCGCTGAATCCACACTCTAATACTATGTTATAATTATGAAACAAACACAAAACCATGAGCCACATGATCAAACAACAAACAAATACACTTTCTACACAAGAGATCTGCAAACAATATATGCAATATTCCTCAACAAGAAAAAGCTATAGAAACAAGAGACTCTCAAGAAGATATGAAAGCTCAAGATAATTACAATGAGGGTTGAGTTCTTATAAGAGAAAAACCCTAAATGAGAAAGGGATCGAATCATGACAAATGTCAACATCACATGAGATGAGACATAACGATCTAATAATAGCTCACTTCAGTTAACTGAATAAAGAACTCCTAAGTTTAGCTTAAGTGCATGAGAATAAATTAGAATAATAATCAATTAAAGATTAATTAATTATTAGCTAGAATGCATGATAACTCTAACAAATTAGAGATAATTACATTCACTATATTGGTATTTCTAGGCTAGTGAAACTCTCATTTTCTACACCACATAGTCTTGTATTGTATCATAATCCCTCAAGGGTGTTTTCTTAATTCCAACTTGAATGTAGTTAACAAAAGAAACAATGGTCACACCAAGGTTTTTCATGTTCAATACAATCCTACACAAGTTTTCTAAACTAGTTATTGGACTCCTTTTGGTAATGCCATGATCTTTCCTAGAAGAATCACTATGTATCTATAAATTCCTTCCATTATAATATAGATTAATATGTATGCTACAATTGAGATTATGCTATTGAGGGGATTCATTATTATATTTGATATGTTAAAATTTTGGGGATGTATGGTTTATTTTAAATAAAATATTTCTATAGGATGACATATTTATCATAGCTCATTTAAGCTTTATGTACCAACGCTTCAATGTATAGTCCATGCTAATCAAAACTAGTTTTGATTTAGGTGTAGATATGGATAGTGCCTTGGTTGATAGGTTAGAAACAATAAGAGGATATAAAATGCAAGCAAAAAAATAGGTATGTAGGGTACCTATAGAAATAGGGAAGGATTATAATTATACTAGTATATACATACATGGTTGAATCAAAAACATAAATTTGAGAGGTAGATACAAAATTAGGGGTTTTATTACTATCCTACAAATAAATGTTCTATTACATTGGTTTACTAGGTGAATCATCTAAGAACACCCCACATGATTGATCTCAACAACCACAAAATTAATCTAACATACAAGAATAATCTAGGATGTTTGGGAATGATGTGACAAAATGCGTGCCTAAGAATTATGTTATCATTAATCTATTAAATATCTGAGAAGTTAAGGCAACATCTAGAGACACCATTAAGGAGTTTTTTGACTTGATAAGTGAATGTGTTCTCTTAGATCAAAATCCTTGGTAGACCAGATTAAAGATAATGAGAAAGATAGAAGAGAGTGTTACACCCCATTTTTAATTTACCAAATTACTTTTAACTTTACGTCAAAATACAGTGTTGGATTTGTGATGATGTTATTTTGATATTCAACGCTATGATAAAATTGAATGTAATGATATGTATTTGCACTTTAATGATTTATTATTATTTATTCAATATTATGGATACATTATAATTGTTAATGACTAACTATGTGAATGTTAAGTGAAATGCAAGCTAAATTTATTACCCTCTAGAGGGAGAGGGAGAGTGTCACTTGGAAGAGAAGTATGGTCTATGGATTAACTAGTATTGTTATATGAGTTTATTTCCATTCGCATAGGCTAAATTTTAGACCCGTTGAGTCAATTTGAGTTCAAAGCTATCAGTTGTGTCATTAGGGTAAGTGGAACCCAATCATCTTTTTAAATTCATTTCAAACATATTATGATAATTGGTATATATGTCGTATATAATATATAAATATATATGTATATGTATATATATATTATTAGATGAATACATACATACATACATATACACACACACACATATATATATATATGAATATATACATACATATATGATGCTTATACATCAATATATATTCTTATATATGTATATGTTGTAATGGAAATAAAGAAATATATATACGTACATATAAAAGTTATATATTATATAAGGATATTACATGTATTTAATATTTAATAACTACATGCTTATAAAAGCATGAAGTACGATAAATAAAATCAGCTTTCGATGAAAGGCATGGTAGCCTTCATCGATGGTTTTGGGTGATGTTATTAAAATATGGCATTAAAGCCAATGAAAGTGTATGAAATATCAATCGCCATCTTATGTCTTTAACACCACTTTGTGGTGATATCAATTTAAACTTTGAATATTTTTCATCTTCTATTCGAACATCTTTATAATGGTTGTCTTAAGTCATGATAATGGGGAATACTTGACCCACTAGTAAGGATAACCTTATTCTATTTTGTAAAGCATAGTCTTATAATATTAAGGTGCAAATACAAGCCATCATGGGTGTGCTATTATAGCCACGTTGGTGGCAGTATGTATTGTTTGTTTTTAAGCATTTGGAACATGTTGCAACTATGGCATTTGTAACATGAAACTGGCATAGATAACTATCTTTAAACTATTTATGTCATGGATATTGAGTCATGGATTTTCGAGAGGCAACTGATAGATAACTTTAGTTGGAAGGGGTGCCAAAACTGTATATTAATTCAGTTATTCCTTTCCATCTAAAATTCATAAGGATAATGCATTGCCATGTTTTAAGGAAAGAAATTATCTTGTTTGTTGCTATCGACTAGGCTGACTTAAATAGAAAAACTTTCTTTATTTCAATTTTTTTATCATTAGGAAGTGGATAGAACAGAGCTAGTTGCATGTAACTATGGTAGTATAAAGAAGAGGAGACAATTATCCTCTTGGGTTGATGAGTTGCATTCTAGGATAAAGTGCTCATTAAATTGAGTCTATCTTAAATATACTAAGCAAATACTCTATGTTGATAGAATAGGTTCAATTTGAGCAGAGTTGAGGAAGAATTTTTTTCTTACTATTGTTAAGAGACATTTCAGTCTTAGAATGGTAACTAGAGTTTTGGTATTTGTTGTGCCACATGATTTAGTTGAGTGATTTGCATGCTAAAGAAAAAATTTCTCAACTGTTCAAGCTGAGTAGGCAAGTAACCATCATTTAATTCATAATATTTCCACTTTTGAAATAGTTTGTCTTGTGTTTGTTGGGAAAGAAGATTCCAGTAAACCATAAAAGACTAAGCTTAGATAATAATCTTTCTTTATGCAAAGAAAACAAAAGAATTAGAAAAACAAATTTTACTTTGCAATTCATATGAGTTTAATTTCTTTCTTAATAGAAAATTATCTATTTCTTTTTCCAATTGGGAATTTGACAGCTTGATACATATATATAATATATATAGTTCATATAGAAAAATAAAAATATGAGAAAGTCTATAAACACATTTTTATTGTTTATTATTCCTGGACCAAAAAGAATAGTTTGGTTAAAGAACTGAATAATTTTTGAGAAGTCCAATTCTTGGCAGTATATTGACCTAGATTGAAGATGATTAATTGGTACTCTAAATCAGTTATATAACTACAATTTCCAATGATATTACTGCCGTGAATTTTTTATATTTTTAATATGGTATTCTTTGTGAATAAGACTATAGGTTTTTACCAAAGAAAATCAAAACCCTAATCTAAAGATATAATCTTTTCTGGAAAGATATTCATCATTATGGGGTCAATGAAGGATGAGTTGATGTTGTTTTGTCATCAAGTTTAAATATTAAATACTTGAAATAGGAGAGTGGTTACTCTCAAGGGTGGTAGTAAGGACTTGAACAAGTGGCAATATCCAAGATCCAGGTAGTTACAAAAACATAACATGGGTGTTCAAAGTTAGATATAGCTAACCAACCCAATTAAATAATGATTTAGTGAGTCTTTACATTCTGAGAAAGAAATCTATAATAAGTCAACCATTGGTCAAATCTAGTAAGTTTGGGTTAACCTAGTAGGTTAGTAAAGGTTTCCAAGTTGAGTTAGAGGTGGGTGAACGCATGACTCCACTTGTAAGAAAGTGGTTGAATTTAATTCAAAACATTAGCCAAAGTAAGTGCAAAAGTCTCTTCTTGCACTTGTCAGTTCACTATGTTTCAGAGTTGCATAATTAGTCAGTAGTGTCATACATAGTTATAGAAGGAGTCTATATAGTTGTATGGCCATATTGGTTATGTAGGACACAACACTAGAAACTCAGATGACAATACTAGGGAATCCTTGACTATACTCTTTGTTGAAGGATAGGGTCACTTCTAGATGGAGGGTGTGCAAGGGATCATCGATCTGTGATTGGAGGTAAAGCGCTTGGGTGATGCTCTCCATCTTACAAATAACATGTCAAGGCTTGTGAAACAAAAAAGTAATTTAGATATGGAATTCTTGACCTTGAACTCAATAGTTAATTGTTAATTCTTTACTTAATTGTAATTATATATGAGGGATAGAAAGTGGAAATATGTATATCATTTTCAAGTTGAAAAACAATGTTATTTCATTTATGAAATTTTTTATGTTTTCAAATATGTAAGTACAAAATATGATGTTAAAAGAGAAATATTTTTACTTACCTATTTTTAAGGGAATGATTTATTTATTGCAAGGTTAAAAACCTAAGCTTTTACTATGTTGAATGGATTGAGATGTTACATATGGTATCAAAGCTACCAAGTTCAATATATTGACCTATGATCTCATTGATGGGCTTAGATAATAGCTAGTTTTCTTCCATTTAGTTTATGTCTTTTAACATTTCAAGCTGCTAAGTTCACAGACAATCTTGAACCTTTTACATCTTTAATGTCTTTCATGCATCCTAAACCAGAATTTAAAATGTAGAAATATAATTGTGATGTGATGGTGTTTGTATGCATGGATGTGTGAATGTTTATGAAATTCAGTATGATTCTATGTTTAATTCATGGTTGTTAATGGTATGTATACTTTAGATGAGGCTAACCTCTTGCAACCAGAAGAACTATAGCTCACAACCACTGGAGTGCCCATCCCACAACAAAAGGATTGTAGTCAAATTACAAGAGAGAGTCTAGAATGCTGAAAATGCAACATTTCTAAGAAGTAATTAAGGTGAACCATTGAAATGGTCAGCCATGAGTCACCAAATCATTGAATAAGATGACAAGAGGAAGGAGTTTACATTGATAAGGAAAGCCACGACGTGACATTTTTTAGGGAGCACGTCTTTATCAAATTGTTAGGGAAGAGTTTTAGTTTAACTTCTCTTCTTCTATCTATTTTAATTACGGTTTTTAGTTACAGGACTAGTCCTCTGCCTATTCTTGAGGGAGAGTGGACATATGCATTTAAATTCTATTTTTAGTCCTTGTGTGAATAAAACTCTTCTTGTGCCTATATATTGGGATTGGTGGTTGAGGAGCAAATCTAGTTTAGGATATAGTTTCTAGTTCCATTTTTTTTGTTTTCTCAGACAATTTATTTCATTGTTAATACTGTATCATTAATTTGATACCCGTGTAATAATTTTATGGTTGTTCTTGTCCATGGATTTACTCCTATCCCATTGACATCCTACTAATTAATAAATGATATAGATATACATTGTCTATTTTGTAGGTTGCTTGCCATGAACTTCATAAGTTTTTTGGTGGGAGAGGAGAAAGCTTCGACTTGTATGTTATAGGATTGCAAGAAGTTCCCAACTGCAATGCTAGTTCTCTGATTCTCAATGCATTGGGAGGAAACTACAGGTTGGTTTCCCAATTTCTGAAATAATTTAGTCTCAACTGTGATTATGCTATGGCATGTCTGTAATCTGCACTGCACTCTGCAAAGCTTCCCTCCTAAGTAAGGTACATAATTAAGAATGTGTTAGATAGAGTTGATGTTTTGTAATTGTGCAAAGAAAAAAGAGTTATCCACAATCTATACATGCCATAAAAATCGTTTCATTATCTAATCGAATCATTGCCTCATGATATTTTTCGCTTTAATTTGAATGCAGCTTGGTTGCTGCTTCTATCATGGTCTCTCTGCAGCTATTCCTATTTGCAAGGAATGTTATACAGCCTGTTATAAAAGGTGAATCTCCTGATCTTTCTAGTCCATGTAGTAAAACAAGAGTAGATTAGATTTCCATATGAGCCAAGGCTAAATTGTTTGTGGTGAGAGAATGTGCAGATGTTAGAATTGACAAGGTTGCATTAGGGGGATTGGGAGGAGTTGTAAGACGACACAAGGGGGCGGTAGGCATAGCTTTCAAATACAGAGACACTTCCTTCCTTTTGATTTCATGCCATCTATCTCGTAAGTAAATACATTCAGCCCTCTGTCCAACAGCAGGCCACTGTTGGGTATTCCAATAAACAAAGCTTACATTTTCTTTTTTGTTATTTGGGATATCCAAAGTTTACTGATATGTTTGGTGGAATGGATATTTTTGTTAGTCAAGGAGATAATTCATCCACCTTATATCAGTGAATTTTTTATATTAAGATGTTCTCTCAACAAATTCCAATTCTTATAATTAAATCGGAGGAAGTGATAATTCATATATCCTATATCAAGGAATTTCAAAATTATTAAGTCTATTAACATATTATTGGCATTTTAATACTTTTATCACTTTAAAATTGTTGGATTAACTGTTGCATTTTTTAGAGCTGATCTTTAATGGATTAAGTGTTATTTTAGATATAGGTGTGATGTTGATATTGACATTCATGCAGGTCTAGATTTAGATGTACCAACAAATCTACATATGATATCAGAACCTCAACCCAACCAATATAAGAAAAGAGTGTTAGATTAACTATCAAACCTCTACAAATTGATTTTATAGACTAACCCCACTCTAAATGCAAAGAAAAATATTAGTTTGAACATAACAGTATAAATTTTGATGTAACAATTTCTTAAAAGAAATGTCACATACCAGTCCTCTAACCATAGTGACAGATACCTGTAAAAGTTTCAAGCTATAAGGTTCCACAAATTATTTAAACATTGAAAAATAGTAGGTTCAACCCATAAATTGGAGTTGCCTTGTCCGTAGGTAAAATGGACCGTTTGCCCCCGACAAAACGCACCCATTGTCAACGAATGTCACTGTATCTAAAGAAATCGACAATTGAATCTGAGAGTCGCATTTGGTCGGCAGGAAAATTGGAGTGACCGTTATCCTATAAGATTGTCCTTAATTGTGATACAGTTGTACCACTCAATATGGTGCTAGAAAGTAGAAACACCAAAAAAGTGTAAACGGTCGTCAACTTTATACTAAAATTCTAAATAGCCTTGAAAACTACATGCGCTGGATTCCATCTTATAGATTAGTATTGCAGTCCAATTCACTCTCAAGTTGAAAAGTCTGTGGGAGAGAAGAAAAGTCCTCGATGGCAGGATTGTCAATTCAAACCACCGTCCATTTACTTTTCAATATTTAACAGATGAAGCTAAAATCAATTGACGGTCCAAAATTCAAGTAGAATACCAATTAAGAAATTCTGAATTTCTGGAGTTTTTAACCATTTTTCGAACTTGAAAGCTATGCTTTTGGGCCTACAGATGCATCCATTTTTTTTTACACTCGCTTAATCCATTTGGTGCAGCTCACGAGAACAACGTCCTGGAGCGGAATGTTCAGTACCAGAGGATTTGCCAAACCATATTTAGCAAAGCAAAGAGAAGTCCCAAATTCTACCGATAGCAAACCATCATTAACTATATCGATTTTCAATTTATACATTGATTTTTTTTAGTGCTAAATTCTATTAATAATTCAAAGTCTATTGATTTTTTTTATAGTACAGATTTTATCTTTTTATTGACATCTTGAAGTTTCTTTTTTGCAGGAAAGAGTTCCATCGTGGACTGATAGAATATTGTACAAAGTAAATCGTGCAACAAATATCAAAGCTGATGTACAGGACTATGACTCTCTCGATCATATAAAGGCGTCAGATCATAGACCCGTAAAAGCTCTTCTAACCATTCATTTTGACACCTTCACTTAACACAAAACTTGTTAATATTATTGTCCATAATTTTGGATATCAGAGACTATTCATTATATGTTTTCCCCCATTGGAGGCCATTTATTTGATTCTTTTGAATGTGGAGGAATAATAGAGGCTTCTTACTCCCACCACATTGCCCCAAATCTTCCTTACTAAGTTGAGTTACTGGGAAAGCAAGAGCATTTTGTATTACTATTTTTAATTGCTCTTATTCCTCAATTTTTATGGATAATATACTATAGACCTCCTCTACAAGGTTTTATGACCACTATTTAAATATCTTTAGACTTAAAAAAAAATATTTGGTTTTATTCATATTGAAATTGGTGTTCACTTGTAAGTGGATCTATATAATTATTATGTATGCTCACAAGTCAAATATATTATAATTGTAAATTAGTACAAAATAGTAATAATGCATTAGATTATATGTAGTGTGTTGTTATTTTCAATTGCATGTTTTCACTTTTTTTTTTTAAATTATAAAAATATTTTTGACAAATAGTAAAGTAATATGTTGCTACCTCCATATTATGAACTTGCATGATAGATATGGTCAATATGATGTTATTCTAAAAAAAATTAATATTACATTTTTCAACTTTGTTTTGAAAATGTTTGACATAAATAAAAAATAGTTATTTTGGAGTTTCTTTATAAAGGGATATTGTTCTAAGGGTAAAATATATCACCTCCATAAATTACTTCAAATATTTGATTAAATCATAATGATCAAAAAAATAATTTAGGGTAATGAATTGGGATTTGATCATTGTAGAAAATAAAATATTTAATAAGTACCAAAATTAAATATAGATTAAATGCATGGGTCACTCTTTTTCTTGATTTTTACTTATAAGTCTTTGTCTAGAAGTTAGGAAGTCAATCACCAAGATCTTGAAATTTTACACTTAATTGCACACATGTTGCGGGCACCTAAATTTGACTAATGTATTTCTTCTAAACCATCATCATTTTTGTCATCTTTCCTAATCAATTTGTCTTTTGCATTTAATTAAATAATCTCATTAGTTAATTAAATTAACTTTTTTATTGGTAAGCTAGGCATTAGGGAGTCATACCCCATAAAATAACGGATTTGAATTAAGAAAATTGCATGCCCTATGAATAGGGGTGTCATAGAACAAATGCTATCATTGTGAACCTTGGCTACCCATCTAACATGAGAGCCAATAATACTTTAATTTTTTAGTATTTTCCTTTTCCTTGGATGATCTTAACACCATATGCTACTTGGGTTTACAAGGAGGATATTTTTTCCTCTTGACTTCTATCCACTCTTGATCTGACTAAGGATCCCCTATTTTATCTTTTGAGAACACAATCATGTCCTTAGAACAAACTGTAGACGTTGATAATTCCTTTGTGATGCCCATATTTATGGAGCCATTACAATTCTGGGGAATTGTGGGTCCTTTTGATTAGACTTTAGAAGCCACATGTGTAGAGAGTGAAGCTTGCCCTTAGTTAGGCTTCAAACTATCCAATGGAGGAGCTATGGAGGAAATTGAGTTTTTCTTAGGATCTGAAGGAATGACATAATTGTGGGGCTCAACCCCTATCCACCGGGTTGGCTTACCATTTGAAGTCATATTGCCACTGCCATGAACTTTCATTTTTGGATATTGTGCAGTGTGGTGATTGGTTGTGAAGCATTTCCTACACCTAAAAGTAATTCGTTCATAGTCTACTAATTGCTACCAACGTCTACCACAAACATTGAAAGAATTCTCTATGAGAAGATCATTGACAAGATCCATTCCTACACATATGTGTGTAGAGGTGGAAAATTTATAATTGAGTGTTTCTTCTACTACAAAATAGTATTTTACCAGTCCATTTCCAATGGACCACAAGCAATATAATTCCCAAAACTATAATGGGAGATAAGGAAGACACACCCACAAATAGACATAAGAAAAAGTCTCAATTTAGGGGTCAAAAGAAGGAAACCATGGCTTGGTGCACAGGAAATCCCCTTGAAAAATTCATGGCCCATTTTTCAAAACCTTCTCTTTAGCTTCCAAGGATTCAAATTTGAGGATGAGAAAACCTTGCCCATAGGGAAATGTGTCAATTTTGTCCTCCATACCATCCATCCAATTTAGCATTATCTAGGAGTGAAGATCACATAACTTTGGCCACATGATCTTGCAAAAATTCTTCCCTATCATGCACAAAACCCTCAAGACAAATTTTTGGGGTATGCTATGAACATTGGATAGGGGAATGGAAATTTGACCTGTAGGTTGCCCCTGAACCAATAGAGCCCAACCTAGGTAACCAAGCATTCATCTCCCAAGTGCAAACCTTAGTAGTAGAGCTCAAGGCATCTTTGAAATTGAGCTGATATATTTTTGGAAAACCCATTCCAAAAAAATGTGAGTTGTGGCCATCATCACGGGGACAATCACCATGGGTAGACGAAGGGAATTCAAGAACAAGTGCAGAGGGGACATTAACCTTAGTAACATCTTAAGATAAGTAATCAAATGTCATCCTAGGAAAATGTAAGGTGTCAAGCCTATGCATAGGAGGATTGCCATTAAGCCGTGATCTAGGGTTTGAAGGGCATGAAGACATTATGAACAAGAGTTTATATTGTTAATTAAACTAACTTATTTCCCTTCATCTTGGATAATTAAAGAATTCCATCCACCCTCCATTTTACTTTGATTAAACTAGCAATCGTACCTATGTGTGCAATGGGTACACTAAAGAGTTTTAATTTGAAAAGAGAAAAGGAAATGGAAAATAGAAGATAAAAATGTTTTATGCTGGTGTTTTCACTCATCAGTTCACCTATCGTGTAGAAATATCTATAAATTTTTTTGGACAGAAATTGAACTAGTTCCTGGTTGTATTATTTTGGTGGGCATTCATGTTTTTGGGTTTGGTGTTCATTGGCTACCTTGTGACGATGGACCCCATAGACATGAAGGTGATACAGGAGCTCTGAAAAGGTGTGAAGAATGAAGAAATTAGGCTAGGTGCAAGGATTCGATCAGGCTATATGTGGGCCAATGTGGGATAAATGTTGTAGCAAAATTGGTTTAAGGCTCTACAATATGTGTTTCTCAACGAAAACATTTTATCTTCTATTTTGTGATTATCGCTCCTCCTACGAACAATAAGTGTGATGATTGCATCATACATGTAGGAAATGGATTTGTTTAAAAGGATTGGTAGGGGTAAAGGGAAATTCTAGAACTTTCGTCAGTATCCACCCTGCTTGTGTGAAAATTAAATGCAAGTGATTAATGTGTTTGCACAGTGATGCGAGGAGTGTCTGGCTGAGTTTTAAATGATCTAACGGTCAATAATGGCCAAATTTTCAGCCATGCCATCTCCTTTCATTTAAACCGTTGAAGGAGAATATGAGCTTAGAAAGCTCAAATAGGGACACACCTTTGGTGTAATAGTTCCAAGTTATTTAATTAAATCATCTTCTTCTTTAGTTTCCTCTATTAACTAAATAATTTCAATTACTAATTAATTTATTAATTTATTCCCCTCTTGCAAATTGATTAAATAATTTATAATTATTTAATTAATTTATCTCAACATTAATATTTTCCTAAATCTCAATAATTCAATACTATTTATAATTATTTAATTAAACTAAATATTCTTCTCAATATTATCCTCTTTTAAAAATAAGAAAAATTATTTATTTTATTTATTTTCGATTTGCACATGAAATAAATAATTTATTTATATTTAATTATTCATTAATTATCCATGCATTTCCACCTTATCATAAACTCCCACTCACTTCAAGTTCATTCTTCAATCAATTCAATCTTCTATCTAATCTATTTTGTTTCACTAATAGTCACTCTCTCTTATCTCTTCAATCAATTATCTTAATTGGCCCATACAATCAGTTAGCTCAAATCATGCACCTAGTTAATTCCTCATCAATTCCTCTCAAGCATTCTCATCCATTCATATTTTTAGTCTCATATTCGATCTCAACTGTTAATTGGGATCACTTGAAATCTATAAATACATCCACATATCATCCATTATCTCTCTCTCTCATTGCAAGAAATCTATACACATATTGTTTTAAGTGCTTTGTGCTAAAAATGTGAGAGAAACCAAACACACCATTCTTCAAGGGGAAATTGAAGAACAATGGAACTCAACAAGGTCATCATGCAATTTTAATTTGTTTTATGTATCCGCCACTTGCAACTCCTTGTGAGACAACCCCTTACATTTAAACATGGGTAATCAAATAATTGACAACCCACATTGGGTTTTCCAATTTACAATTATTTTGTGCATTTTTTTCAATCACATGTGGAAATTTCAATGCAATTTCTACTCTAATTAAAATTCATTATAAATGTCGAAGGGGCCTTTCACTACATTCATGATGTCTAAACAACAAAAGGCTTTCAAGACATTCATACTATTTTATAAAATTCCATATTGCAAAACCCTAGGTGTTAAGAAGCAAGCAACCCACATAGTGTTGTAGAACCCTCTACACATAACAACCCAATTGGTTAGTCACCCCTTAGCTCAATTTGGTTAGTTTTATGTATTCCCCACCTAGAACTCCTCCCCATGAGACCCTTTACATTTAAACATGCAGGTTCAAATAAATGAAAACCCACATCGTGTTTTCCAAAATACAACTATTTTGTGCACTTTCTTTTTTAATCATGGAAAAATTTAAATGTAATTTTTTCCTCAAATTAAGAGTCCTTATTAATTTTGAAGGGGGCTTTCAATACATTCATACTATCTAAATTATAAAATATTTTCAAGACATTCATTTTGTTTTGTAAAATGTTGTAAAACCCTCTGCAACCCAATTGGTTAGTCACCCCTCACCTTGATTTGGTAAGTTTTCTCCTCCAACTCCTCCACGTGCACTCCAACCTTTAGATTTCAATGTGCAAACTAAAAATGCTCACAACACAGAGTGCTTTTCACCTTCTTTCTAGAAACACAATTCTTCTTATAGTTTTTGAAAACTCTGGTCTTGCACATGTTAGTTTGCCTCCAATTCCCATGCCAAGAAACACACTAAAAATGATAGCTTCTCGCGCAAGCATGGGCTTAGTTTTATTGGTCGGAAAAAGGTGGGAAAACCAACTTGATGGTGCCATTATCTCCTCACTTTCATCACCATAATGTTTTCTCCCATCTACCAGTTTTTCCACTTTTATCCCCCATCTAGCGAGCCTCTTATCATGTTATGTATGTCTTTATGTATGGTTTTATGCATTTTTGTATGTACATAGGTACAATTTTTTGGGAGATTAGTTGTGTCCTCTACAGACCCCCTATACCCCTTGGTATGCCTATGCAAAGACAATAATCTATGGTACACACAGGTAGCGGTACCGTCAAACTACCGCTACATGAGCCCACCCATGATTTGACTTCATCACCGAAACTTTATACTTATGAAATTTAAATTACATGACTTTTAACTACCCACCCCCTCAATATTTATTAATCCTTTAATTCTAAAATATTAAATACAAATCTTGACTTTTAAAAAAATAATAATATTTGTTTTGGAATGGGGCCCACCAAAAGGTTGCTTATATAGTTAAATTGGATTTTTTTTCTCAACCTGCACAATCCTCTCTAGATGTCATATTTTTTACTTTTTATACTTGTTGGAAAGCTAGTTTCAGCAATAATGTAGGTATAGTTTTGGTTCCATGATTTTTTCTATTTTGATTAGCTTTGGGCCCTAGAAGTTAGATGTTCTTGGTTACATGACTTTGAGCATAAATTTTACATTCATAATTAGATTTTCAATTTCAAACATGCATTAGAGATCATGGATAGTGTACTACACAATGGATCAGTCATATATTCAATTTGTGGTGCATGATGAGTTTGTTACTTGTTTTATCACTTGTAGGTTGTTGAGATTCGAGGTGTGATTGTATGAGCATCTAGATGAGTCAAAAGGTTAAACCTTGAGCCTGAGTACATGTTTTTATATGATATTTATCATGGTACAATTGATTATCAATTTGGTACTTCTTGGTATAGGTTTACAGGTGTTTTTCAAAGTTGGACTTTGATGGTGATAGGCACATATTGTCTCTCGATTTTG